>OY744546.1:5620368-5807868 GCA_963556195.1 Sepiola atlantica
ACTGAAGCGATTTTTGCTTTGTATTTAATATTTATTTATTATTTGAGTTGAGAAAAGACACTGAATCGACAAAACTTTGTTATGTTTTTCTTCCTAATTTTTTTTTCCAACACTTTTGTTTTGTTTTTTTTTGTCATTGTTTTCTTTTTTTTTATATATATATATATATATATATGTATTTTTTTTTCATTGTTTTTTGTTGTTGTTTGTTTTATGTCATTGTTTCACAGTTATAAGAAAACCGAGCTGGTCTCGGTTGTTTGCATAGATTTAATTAAATTCAGATTTGCAGACATGCGGGGTTATTTTTTATTATTATTATTTTTTTATTTTTATTTATATATTTTATAGCTAAAACAAGAAATTTATTTCAATAAACAATCTATCAATAGTAAATAAAAATAAATAATAACCTGTATGTCACATAGACACGAGAAAAACATCCAAGAACTCTCAGACGTTGCAGGATGATATCATAATAAACATAGCTAGGGAGATACTTGTATTTATCACATTTATGGCTGATTCAATGGACAGTCCGTCAATGGACCCGTAGTTAACTTGCATGGTTTTCTTGTGTATCTGCTTGGTCTGATGCAACAGTCTCTGACTTAAAAATTGTGTTGATGTTGTTGATGTTTGCAATCACCACATGAATAATTAGGTGCACAAGCGTCCAAGATAGCGGGAAAATGAATTGGAGCCATTTGCCACCGATAACGCAACAGCAGAAAACCAACTTGCATGAATAAAATCAGTTGAAATACAAAAGATGAAAAGTTTTATCTGAATCAGCGGCAATCTTTAAAGATGGTGCCCGTTGACCGCAAGGCTAATTTTGGTAAACTATTTTTATCTGAAAGAGAGGGTTATTCATGCCAAATATCCAAGTTAAAAACCTATGTTAGCAATTTGTTTGAGCTGCTGGCATACTAAGGAAGCTGCGCCGTAATGACAGGGCAATGGTCAGATGGATCTGTTTGGTGAGGCCTGAATAGTACGTTTCTTTTGAATCCCTGCTCTCACAGGTCGACTTGAAAAGCCTTGCGGACATCATGCAAAAGAACAGACTGCGTTGGTTGGGTCACATTGAGCGTAGCGATGGCTGGATTGCTAAAGTCCGAAAGTTGAATGTGCCAGCAGAGAACATCACCACTGGCAGACCCAAGTTGACTTGGGAGGACGTAGTCAAACGTGATAGGAAAGCCATGGGTATGGATTCCATCAAGCCTTGCCAAAGACAGGAGTGGAGAGGAAGACTTAGATTTCGAGACTAGACAATCAGGCCCCACCCTCATCAGAAGATTAATTGTGGCCTGATTCAACAAATAAACCGGTTGTTGTTGATGATGATGATGATGATGATGATGATGATGACTGGACTATGACGTAACTACTGCTAAACTCTAAATATTTAACTACCTACGAAATTTCTCACTCCCTATTTAATTTTAATTACACATGGAAATTTCCAGTTTGCCCATATTTTAACAAATTTGCATCTAAGTATTGCTTTTTCTGTAAGTGCAGAAAGTGTTTAAATAAGTTATTTATCCAGAAGTTTGAGGCTGCTGCATACATATAAAACGTAAAAAATAAAAATGAAAACTACTAATAACCTCTAAGTTACGTAGAGACGAGAAATACGCACAAGAAGTCTTCTTATTTTTGTTTCTTTTTCTGAATCAACAAAGTGGTTAAAAAATTTCATCTTTTCATTACCCCACCGTCCTACACATCCGTCGTCCGACACAATTTCTACGAGAAAGATTTCTTCTACGGGTCTTTATAAAGATGTGCTTCCTAAGATCCTCTTTCTCCTTACCCCCTCCAACCAAAAAAATTCCCAAATTTTGCCACCAATTTTTGTTGGCAAAAAAAAATTGTTTTCGTTTTGTTTTTGTTTTAAGTTGAAAATTTGCATTTTAATAAAAGTGAGTTCAAAATTTATAGAAGTCATTTCAAGGACATTGTCATATTTTATCGATCTTTTTAAATCCCCATCAAAGGACGTTCATATTTGGTAAAAATGGTCTCCCTTCTTTTGCCCCCCAACATTCATTACTTTCATTAATTGCAATTCGACCTTCATTACTTCCCTTTCATTGCTCTCCAACATTCATTACCTCCCTTCATTGTTCGCCAGCATTCATTACCTCCCTTCATTGTTCGCCAGCATTCATTACCTCCCTTCATTGCTTTCCAACATTTATTACCTCCCTTCTTTGCTCTCTAGCCTTCATTACCTCCCTTTCTTTGTTCTCCAACATTCATTACCTCCCTTCTTTGCTCTCCAGCATTCATTACCTCCCTTCTTTGCTCTCCAGCATTCATTACCTCCCTTTCATTGCCTTCCAGCATTCATTACCTCCCTTCATTGCTCTCCAACATTCATTACCTCCCTTTCATTGCTCTCCAACATTCATTACCTCCCTTCATTGCTCTTCAACATTCATTACCTCCCTTTCATTGCTCTCCAACATTCATTACCTCTCTTCATTGCTCTTCAACATTCATTACCTCCATTTCTTTGCTCTCCAACATTCATTACCTCCCTTTCATTGCTCTCCAGCATTCATTACCTCCCTTTCATTGCTCTCCAACATTTATTACCTCCCTTCTTTGCTCTCTAGCCTTCATTACCTCTCTTCATTGCTCTCCAACATTCATTACCTCCCTTCTTTGCTCTCCAGCATTCATTACCTCCCTTTCATTGCTCTCCAACATTCATTACCTCCCTTCATTGCTCTCCGTTCCATTTGCCCTCTAACCATCATCATCTCATAGCATTACCCTCCAATCTTCATAACCCTTTTTTCTTTGCCATCCAACATCTAACCCTAACCTCTCTTTATCATCCCCCTCTTTTACTTTCCCTTCAAAATTATTTTGCTTTTTAACAATCTGATGAAAAGAGAATATGTTTAATCAGCCGTTTTTTGGCTTAATTTTTAGCTGAAAAGCACAAATATGTCCCTTTGTCTTTGCTCGTTTGAACCCTGATTTACTCTTAACACTGGACTTCTACGCCTAAATCTGCTCCTCCAACCATTACGACACATCTACTTCTTGTAGATACGAATGTCTCTTTCAACATTTTTTTCTTTTACTCTTTCGATCTCTTCCATCCTTTTTATGTTTAAGGGTTTTTGTAGTTCTCTTGAAGACGGGTACCCCCCCCCCCCTCTCCACATACACACTTTAGGGATCTCCCTCCCTTTTTGCACATCTTTCGACTCCCTCTTGGGGGGAAAACAGTAAATGCCTGCTGCAATACCTTCTACTCTCTCTCTTATTCGCTCACGTGAATGGGGATGCAGCCCCTATTTACTAGTCTCCCCACAAGGGAAGAGTTAGACACAAGGTCGGTTTTTAATGTGGGGAAAATCCAGCTCCCAAAAAGGGGCACTCTGGATTGGATTGCAATCCCTTGCTCCCCCTCCCCCTCTTGTGAATCTGTAAATCCCTTCTCATGCTCCCTCTCCACTAATGGGGGAAAAATGCTGCTCCATTTCTGTTGTCTCCTTGTCCTTTTTCGCCGTTGGTACCTGCCTCTTCTCCGTGATATCAACAAAAACAAAACAAAACAAGGAAAGACAAGTGCAAATGATAAATTCCAAAATCTTTGGTTCTTTTTTTTCTCTTAACAAACACAACATAAATCTGATTTGAATAAAAATTTTCACTAAAAAACAACAATAAAAAAAATTGTCAATACCACAAAAATGCAATAACTAAAAAAAAAATCTTGAATATTTCATTAAATTCACTAATATGAGATCGACCAAACGAAGAGAACTGAACAAGCCGGGGAAAAAAACTTAATTATTTGAAACGTAAAAATGTTACATAAATAGACAATTTCTTTCAAGAGGAAAAATGTTTATAATTAATGCAATTTCCCACAATTCACCAGCACTTCCGTCTGCTGAAATCCTAAGCTATATGAAATTTCAAATTAAATTCATTGGCAAAAAAATAGCAAAGTACAACAAACCATGTAAAAAGACAGAAGATATTTACATCTATATACCGTCTGAATGTTTGTCTAAGGCGGCTTTAAACCTGGATATGGTAGGCATTATCACAACCTCCTCTGGTTCGCTTTTCTACGGAGCAGTAACACAGACAGAAAATGCTGCCTTTCTTCTATTGAGATGAAAACGCCTATGGTACATCTATCACAACAAATGGCTTATGACTCATAACTGGTGCCATGACCAGGATTCACAATCAAATCAAATTTATTGGCAAAAAAATAGTAAAGTGCAACAAACCATGTAAAAAGACAGAAGATACCATCTGAATGTTTGTCTAAGGTAACTTTAAACCTGGATATGGTAGGCATTATCACTACCTCTTCTGATGAGCTGTTCCATGGAGCAAAACCATGGATGCTGCCTTTTCTTCTATTGATTGGAGAACCTTCCCGAAACGAAATCTGGGTAAAAACATGTAAAAATAATCTTCTGCTTAACAATTAGTAAGTTTTCCGTACAAATATTTAAAGAAAAGTAAATTTAATAATAATCTTTTTTTTTTCTTTTTAAACCAAGCATTTTTTTCGCATGGATTTTTCTCTTTAAAAAAAAACATCATTTTTGTTCGAAATCAGTTTTTTGTTTCTTTTTAGAGTCGAAAAAGAATCCAATCTAAAAAGGATGAAAAACTTTGAATATTTTTAATTTCTACTCGTATACACCTGCTCCTTCGTTATGTACGTAAAACTATTATTTATTGAGCAAAATGATACAATCAAATAAATTAGTACTGATTTATACTCACTCGTTGAGCGGTGTTGGTACGGTACCTGGGTATGTCAATTTTCATTTTTATCTAGTTTCTACCGTTTCATGGCTACTTTGCAGAAAGATATTTGCAAAATTTTGCAGAAAAATATTCGCGAAATTTTGCAGAAAGATATTTGCAAAATTTTGCAGAAAAATATTCGCAAAATTTTGTGGAAAAAAAAACATGCTACTTAGTATCATTTGGTTGTTTTGTTTTACGGCATATCAACCCTTTTCAGGTTATTTAATGCCGAATCCAGTCATTTTAGTAGAAGTTTTATGCATAAATTCTTTATATTTTCAGGTTTCTATTCCTAGTGTTTCGTTTGGTTGTTTTGTAGAAGAAAATTGTTTTGTTTTTTTTGGCTTTGCAGAACATGATTGAGTTTTGCAAAGGGAAAGGAAAAAAATAATAACATCAATGTTTGGTGCATTTTTGGTCAGGAAGCCAGTTATTTCAGACACACTGGTGCTACCAGATCAGACTATGTTTCTGAAATCGGGTTCCATAAAATAATGCTAGTTTATACCGGCTCTTTGAGCGGTGTTGGTACAGTACCTGGGTATGTCAATTGTCACCTTTACCTAGCTTCTATTCTATCGCTTTAGAGATAGTAGAAAGAAAAATATTTGTGAAATTTGCATAAGAGAGTAAGTAACTACGAGGAATGTATCTACGTATTGTTTTTATTGGCAAATAAAACAAAACATTTGTTTTAAGGAAAAATTAATGCCGAATACCATTTGTCTTCTTTTGTGGATTATCAAAACTATAAGATCACTTAGTTTTAGCAGAAAATATTTATACAATATTTTTTTATGTTATATTAATTTCTTTAGATTTATAAAACACGTATCCAGTTTTTTAAAATCCTCTAGACTTACATAACATTCGAACTTGAGTATTGACATCGTACAAACTACTGTCTTAGTAATGTGTACTCTGCCTACTCCTTTTTTGTCAACCAATCACATGTTTTTATTTGGGTACGAACAGACAAACTCCAAAAACACCATACCTATCTAGATTTTTACAATAAACTATAATAAATATTTCTTCTTTAGAAAATAATTTTTGGAACCATTAACTTTATATATAGACTAGTTGTACCTACCCGCCGTAGCCTGGGATTTATTAACGTCATTTTAGTTTAAAAATGTTTAAATATAAGAAAATAATAGTGTGTAAGTCACAAAGAAGCTTTTTAGGTCATTATTTAAAATTATCTCCATTGTAATAATCTTCTTTGCCGGAATAATTATTTTTGGAAAGAAACTAAAGCGAATTTACTTTTTTTAGTGTAATGCAGTAAAGATAAAAAAGAAAGAATTGGCTGGTCAGAATCTCTCTCTCTCTTCTTCTCTATTCATTTAACGCCACCTTTCGAACTCGAGGAACTGACATCATAAAACTACTGCCTTAGTAATGTGTACTCTACCTATTCCTTTTTTGTCAACCAATCACATGTTTCTATTTGCGTACAAACAGACAAACTCCAAAAACACCATAACTTTTTAATAATATATAGATAAATGACCCCCCACCCCCACCCTTAGAAAAAGTATAATGCAGCACCTTTGGGAAGAGGGTGTATTCTACGGTGAGTCCAAAATCGTGATTCACCATTTAAGAAAAGGAAAACAACATTGTAGCCACACCACCACTACCACCTCTTTCAAATCTCAATTGGATTAAATGTTTTTTGATTTTATGTGGAAATCTATCATTTTTATTGAAAGTTTTGAAATCTTCCGTCGTCTCCAATACTTTTGCATGTGGCCCCCTCGACTAGTAGCTGAAAGCAATACCATCTCTTACGAGTCAAGGAACGCTTACAGTGAAACTAATGTCTTCAACCAGCCATCCCCCTCCGCGACAGTACTCTCACGCATCCTTTTCAGGACCGGCGACTCCGGTCGTTGAAAGTCAACATCTAGCAATTCTGCAGCTCAACATCGAAGGGCTAACTATGCCAAAGCTCGATGTCCTTGCTCAAATTGCCGCCAACACCGAGGCAAACGTCATCCTCCTCCAGGAGACACACAAAGTCAGTGACACCAGTCTTAAACTCCCAGGCTTCACACTCGCTGGCTACACCAGCAGCAAACATCATGACCTCGCAACGTTCGTGAAGAGCTGCCACGAAGGCAATGGACCCATCTGAACCGCCTGAGAACTGGTGTGAGCCGTTTTTCTGCCACAATGAGAGACTGGGGCATGAGAGAGGGTGCTGCCTGTGAATGTGGCCACCCAGAACAGACAGTTACGCACGCTGTTCAAACCATCCAATGGCGAGCAGGGCATAGCGGACCTTGATAACGAGACGAGAACCTGGCTTGCTAAGACCAAGCTGCAGCTTTGAGGGAGCTGGCACAAGAAAGAAGAACTGACTTCGAAATAAGAGTTGTAATTTTAATTTATACGTACAGTTGGTGTTCATAGGAACATTCAACGTGGTACCCACAAGCCGATATCTGAACAGGGTTTCTTATAAAGGAAATCATCTAATGTATAAACTTATCTTGCCAGATTTTCAAAGTCAGACCCAAATAGCATTTAATCTTACAAATCAAACCTTGCCGATTTCCATTCGTTATTGTTGTACCATGTTATTGGCAATTTAATAACGTGTTTCGCTGCAATTTATTTTTTAAATTACTTATTCCGACCGAAACGACTAAAATATTGGACTATTGTGAAGTGGTTTTTGCTAGTGGTGAGACACAAATATGAAGAAATAATTTGGATGAAAACGATTCTATGTAGATCGACAATAATAATTATTTATATTTTGTAAGTGGCAAGGCACAAATATGAAGAAATAATTTGGATGAAAACGATTCTATGTAGATCGACAATAATAATTATTTATATTTTGTAAGTGGCAAGGCACAAATATGAAGAAATAATTTGGATGAAAACGATTCTATGTAGATCGACAATAATAATTATTTATATTTTGTAAGTGGCAAGGCACAAATATGAAGAAATAATTTGGATGAAAACGATTCTATGTAGATCGACAATAATAGTTATTTATATTTTGTAAGTGGCAAGGCACAAATATGAAGAAATAATTTGGATGAAAACGATTCTATGTAGATCGACAATAATAATTATTTATATTTTGTAAGTGGCAAGGCACAAATATGAAGAAATAATTTGGATGAAAACGATTCTATGTAGATCGACAATAATAATTATTTATATTTTGTAAGTGGCAAGGCACAAATATAAAGAAATAATTTGGATGAAAACGATTCTATGTAGATCGACAATAATAATTATTTATATTTTGTAAGTGGCAAGGCACAAATATAAAGAAATAATTTGGATGAAAACGATTCTATGTAGATCGACAATAATAATTATTTATATTTTGTAAGTGGCAAGGCACAAATATAAAGAAATAATTTGGATGAAAACGATTCTATGTAGATCGACAAAAATAATAAATGATTTATTATCAATTTACAACTGAAAGAATTACTATGATAATGAGGAGGTTTTGATTGTCTACCAATTTCGGTAAGCTTTCTTCCATTTGAATGTTCCTCTTTCTTCTGTTGTTGTCCGATCAAATCCAGGGACAGATTACCCATGTTTCCAAATGTTTCTTGGCAAGGGAGATAACTTCATTGTACAAGAGTTATTTCCCTTTAAATATAAAAACTATTCAAGAGTATTATTACGTGACCTGAATCCACCAAACAGAAACATTTTTAAATAATTACCTAAAAATAAAAATCAGCAAGGACGATAACTCAAACTCTAATAGGAGTGGTCTCCCTTACAACTAAAATTCTATTTCTTTTCTGTATAAGTTTTAAAAAATGTGCAAACAAATAAACATTAAAAACTATTTTATGCGAATGCCGACTCTAAATTTCTCATTTTTATTGAAAGTTTTTAAATCTTCCGTCGTCCAATCTTTTTACACGGTCTTAAAAATAAGAAGGGAAACGAGTTATAATCTTAGTTTATAAGTACAGATGGTATTTATATAAACATCTTAGAAGTACCCAAAAGCCGATAACTGAACAGGGTTTCTAATAACATATTTCGCTATAATTTATTAACAAATTACTTAGTCCACACAGACGACTGGTATATATAACATGTTTCACCTTACAACAGAAGCTGAAGAGAGCCGGATGGCTAAGTCCTTCCGTGCTTGAAACCGACGGTACGAATGTTGTACTAATTTTTCTGTACCAATATAAATAAATATTACGCTCTAAATTTTTAACTTTAATTCTTAATTAATCGAGCACTCTGCTGGGATTTTTCCTACCATATTACAAAGAAGTTATATATATATATATATATACATATTTAAGAAGAGTAGAAAGTGACTAACTTGGGTTTACTTTCAGCAGCCTCATAACTCTCGCTTCCCTAATTTTGTCCTTTAGTCCTCACATTTCATGAGCGATATTTCTGACAAAGGGGGGAAAATTGCTGGTTTCTGAGTCAGAATCTATTCATAGAACACTTATTGTTAACTAGGTTTTGACCTTGAAGTAATATTTTTTTTTTTTTTAGCTCCTTACATCAAGTGGCTTCACGCTTTGTCTGGAGCGATTTCCATATGTATATATATATATATATATATATATAATCCAGGAAAGGTAGACATCCACAGAATAGGAATCCTAAGAATTTATAAAAAGTGCTCAATATCAAATAGAGCTTTTATGTATATAAAGTAGAGTCTCTCCTTCCTTTTCTCTCTCAATGAATTTATAATTTATATTTTTATATTCTATCTTATATTTTATTTAACTCTATTTCATTTCATGTTATTTTATTTCATTTTATTTTTGATTCACAACGGTCTCAAATCTAGCTGTTTCTTTTTAGTAAATTTGTTTTATTTATACAAACATTATTAGTTACATATGTGCATACATGTTTCAGCTGCGATCGAGAGAGAGAGACAGCCAACTTCCTCATAACTTCAGAAAAGAATATATATATATATATATTGAGAATGATTGGTGGTGTTTGAAGCATAAAAACGATGTTGTTTTTGTAATTTTTTCATTTTTTTATTATTTTATTCAATATGTCAAGCAAAACCGTATTTTTCATCAGGAATCGTTAGAAAAGAAAAAGGGAAGGAAAGAAGAAATGTTTTTGGGTGAGATGGGGGAGGGGGATTCTGTCATTATCATTTATTTTTTATTTCTATAAAATGCTGCTGTGTAATAATTGTAAGTTCGTGGTTTTTCTATAGCACCGCCATAATGGTTGTGATTAGCGTGTAACATAAACAAGCAGTCAATATCGAAAGTAGTCCGTCCGGCTACGTGTAGTTAATCTGTAATGCGAGGCTGTAACTGAATAAAATAATTTAAGGTAAATTTTAAATTAGTCCAAAACAATTTATTTGGGTTTACTTACTCATTTGTGAGGTCGGAAAACTGCAGACGATTTATTGTCAGCCATTTTGGTTGGGAAGCGACAATTTTACGATATATATATATAGTATATATTTTTTGTTTTTTATACAACCATTTTTGGCTACATATGTGCATACATGTTTCAGCTTCTTTGGGTCATTTTTAAAACTGAACATATGTAGCCAATGTTTGTATAAATATAAAAGTTATACTATAATACAGCTCTACCTGTAACTGAGCACTATCTCATAAGCACTGGAGTTTAATTGGATTAACATATAGGAAACAACAACAATACAAGTATTATATATATATATATATATATATATATATATACATACGAGGCCTGTCAAAAAAGTATGCAACCTTAGGCCAGAAAATATATTTCAAATACGTGACAGGTTTGGACCCTAATCCCCTTCAAAGTAGGCCCATTCTGCTTGAAGACACTTAGCCCACCGATCCATCCACTGCCGGAAACACCTCTGGAAGTCTTCTTTTGGAATGGTGTTCATCTTGGCCATCGCGTTAGATTAAACAGGTGTTTGAAGAAGATGCGATGTGTGTAACACAAATTAAGGAGTGGTTCAACTGATTCAAAAATGGCCGCACATCAGCGGAGAGTGACCAGCGTTCTGGCAGACCCCAACCACTCGGAGTGCAGCTGTTGTTGAGAGGGTGCAAAAAAGAGATAATGCGGAACACGACGGCGGAGATGAACACCAGCTGAAGCGCTCTTTAGCCTTGGTAAGCAATCACCTAGAGATGGTGTCTCGATAAAAAGCACTGGTCCCCATCACCTCACTGGATAGGCGCCAGGAAGAGCATCTAACCAATAAAAATTTCACTTCAAATTAAGGAAATGACTTCCAAAGAAAATCGGTTGCCTTTCAGGCGCCATAGTTGGAAGATCTCGGGGAAAATAGTTGAGTTTCTTGAGAGAAGATTTATTGACGTGTGTTGTGTCCAAGAAACTCGTTGAAGAGGTAAATCTGCTAGAATGATTGTGGGAAAGAATGCAAGATATATTGGATTGCAAATGAAAAAGGACCAGGTGATGTTGGTATTTTTATTGCAGAGAGATAGAGAGATCATAAAGTGGTTGAAGTTAATCATGTAAGTGAGCAAATCATAATGATGAAGTTGATGGTTGGTGAGAAAATATTCACAGCTATTATCTGTTTGTGCACCACTTTTATGTGGATTGAGTAAAGATTAAAAAAAAGATGAGTTTTATGACAGGCTTATTGCAGTAACTAGTAAGGTTGATGAGGAGGAAGTATTTGCTGTGGCTGGAGATTTGAATGGTCATGTTGGAAAGACCCCTGGCGATTTTGAGGGTGTGCATTAAGGAATTAGATATGGTGATTGGAATACAAAAGTAGAAAGAATTTTAGAATTTGTCATATTGGTTGCAGACGTTCTTTTTAAGAAAAAGCAAAGTCATCTCATTACGTATGAATCTAGTACAGCAAAGTTAGTTGGTTAGTTTGCGTGATGTGAAAGTAATATCTGGTGACAAAATTGTAACACAGCAAAAACCGGTTATTTGCAATTTCACGCTGAAGAAAGCTCACGAGGTAAGAGAAAGTTTATCCCCAGTAGAAAGGTGTGGAGGTTGAATGCAAGTTTAAAGACAAGTCATTGAACTTTCGGCTACTAGATCCATTTCAGGAAGTGTGGAAGAACAGTTGAAGAAGCTGAAGGATACACTTTCGGAGCTAACAGACTTGTCGGTGAACAAAAGGGCCCCCAAGGCATAGGTTGATAAAGTGGTTTACAGCGATGAGTTTATCCTTTTGGGTCAGCCCATAGATGACGATGGATATTTAAAATCTCACATTGAGACATAATTGTTTTTTGTTTTTTTTGTAGCAGTTGTATTCGGTCAATTCCAGCTCCAATAGTTTATCGTCACGTTGTGTAGTTGTTATTGCAGTTGCTTGTAAGTCTGTTTATCCCCAGAAGAAAAGTATGAAGAATACGTAAAACATAAGTTCAGAGACAAAGTGATAGGCTTTCGGTTGCCAGAGCCATTTCAAGAAGTGAGGAAGAACAGTTGAAGAAGTTGAAGAATACACTGTTGGAGGTAACAGATCAGATTTGTAAGTGGACGAGAGGGCCTTCAAGTGATGGCGCGTTTAGCTACCAGATCCACTACAGGAAGGGTGGAAGAACAATGGAAGAAGCTGAAGGATACACTGTTGGAGCTAACAGACTTGTGGGTGGACAAAACGGTCCCCAAGGCATAGGTGGATGAAGTGGTAGAATGAGGAAGTTGAAAAGTGTATCAAAGAAAAGCAAAACCAATGGAGTAAGTGGAGAGTAAGGATATCTGGTGACAAAGTGGTAGAATGAGAAAGTTGAAAATGTATCAAAGAAAAGCAAAACCAATGGAGTAAGTGGAGAGTAAGGATATCTGGTGGCAAAGGAGCAAGTAGGGCAATCTACAAAGTCAAGATGGGTTTGGTATTTTCTCTTCACGTTTAAAATACTAGTGTTTTTGCGTAATAGGAGAAAGTTTATTCCCAGGAGAAAGATGTGGAGGTTGAATGAAGAACACGTGAAAGACAAGTTTAAAGACCAAATCATTGAACGTTCGGTTACTAGATCCATTTAAGGAAGTGTGGAAGAACAGTTGAAGGATACACGGTTGCAGGTAACAGAGCAGAATTGTGGGTGGACGAAAGGGCTTCTAAGACAATAGAGTGATATGGTGATGGAATGCAAAAGTTAAGAAATGTATCGAAGAGGAATTGATGAAGTGAGTGGAGAAAAGGCTGAGTGAATAAGGATGTGTATCTGATGGCAAAGGGTACAGCAAGAAGCCATGGTGGAAGCTGAGCAAACTAGTTTTCCAGATAAACTACAAAGAGATGATCAGAAGAATGAAGTATTCAGGATGACTAAACAGATGACAAAGAGAAATTTGTATATTTTCGTAAAGAAGTGGATTCGAAATGACAATGGGATGCTAGCAAAAAATGAACAGGACAAGATGGATGTTTGGAAATGCTATGAGAGATTGTTGTATACAGAGTTTTTATGGAACCGAGAAAATCTAAAAAAAAAAAAGAGGGATGCTTAGAAATGCTATTATGAGAAATTGTTGAAAACTGAGTTTTCATGAAACTGTTAAATCTAAAAGTTGCTGAAGCATTATCTGGTCCAGCTATAAGAATTGATGATGGAAATGGTACGGGAAGTGGTGAGAAAAATGAAGACGGGTAAGGTGTTGCAGAAATGTTGAAGCCTGCAGGTGAAACAGGCATTGAGACGATCACAGACGTGACAAATTAATTCCTAAAAGAGATTGTTATTTGAAGAACTGTTAAAAGGATAAAGATGTACTGCCTTAGCCCCATGCTATTCCTCTGCGGAGTATGCTTGTTCTGTTTGGGAGAGATCAACCAAAAACCTAGACTTAGCATTCAACAACACCTGCCGCTTGATCACTGGCTGCTTGAAGCCCACCAACCTAAACAACCTGCATCTCCTCACTGACATTGCCCCTTCAGATGTGAGCCGGGAAGTTGCCAGCCGAGTAGAGATCAGAAAGGCTACCAGTGATGAACGTCATTGGCCTTTTGGCTAAGATCAAAGAAAGAAATGTTTTCTAGCTGTAGAGTTGAAAAGCTTCCAAAAAGAAGACGCACTGCCTTAGCCCCGGTGCTATTCCTCCACAGAGTATGCTTGTCTTGTTTAGGAGAGATCAATGCATGCCAAAAACTTAGACTCGGTATTGAACAACACCTGCCGCTTGATCATTGGCTGCTTGAAGCCCACCAACCTAAACAACCTGCATCTCTTCACTGGCATTGCCCCTTCAGATGTGAGACGGGAAGTTGCCAGCCGAGTAGAGATCACAAAGGCAATCAGTGATGAACGTCATCTCCTTCATGGATGTGAACCAATGGTCTAACAACTGAAGTCAAGGAGAAGCTTCCTCACCCATGTCGAACCCCTAACAACATCTCAGGAAGAGACCAGACTACAGCTGTGGATCAGACTACAGCTGTGGATCAGACTATAGCTGTGGACCAGACGGCTAGAGAATAGCCCCCCCCCCTCCTACTGACATGGGAATCTCCCCTTTTGAGGCCCTCCCTCCCAGTTCAGAAGCACCCTGGCTCCAGGTGAAAACACTGAACAGAATGGGAATGGGGCAATCAAAAGTTGCTATCAGTATATGGGGCTACAAAACTGACCCAACCATCTTTGAATGTGTAGAGGTTTGTGTAGCAGGTCCAGAAGGAAAAAGAGTGACGGTTGCACCGTGCATTGTCCATCTGGGATTGAACCCAGAGTGTTCTAGTCACCAAATAGAAACGGGTGCTTTTTTGTCACGCGACGAGACTTCACATATGCAAATGAGCCTTGTTTTGCATGGGCTAATTCTTGTCGTGATAAAAAGCTTAGACACTTCGCTCTGGGTGAAGAGCGAGAAAGGTTGACGTTGTGACTACGTCGAGTGCAAAGAGAAAAAGAAAGAAGAAAAAAGGAATCAAATTCTGGACGAAAAGTTTGATTGTAAACGTCGCGTCGTTCTCGTGCGTGTTTGGACTGTTGGTAGTGAAAAGACCAAAAAAGATAATTCGGCGGCCCGTTTGAACTCAGTCTTTATTTTTTTAACTCTCTGTTGCAGTTTGTCAAATCATAAGCAAGGGAAAAATGAAATAAATCATGAATATTTAACAATTGAAAACAATTTATTTACTTGCATTTACCAGAATTTTGAAATGCATTACACGGATTTCATATGAGTGTTTCTCGATGCATCTCTGTCACTTTGAAAGTGCTCTCTGAATCATAAAATATATTTTCTAGATGCATCAAGGGTGGTCTTCAGTGATGCACTGCCTCCACTGTCGATTCCGGGTTCTGCATCATATCAGCTCAGACAGCAACCCCGACTTGACTCTAGTCACGTCAGGCCGGCTCCTTGAAAGCATTTAACTAGGCATGTCGACATTGCAAAACTTTTTTTGAAGTGGCAAACTTCGATCATTCATATGTAGACACGTCTGTCGGCATCAGTCAATGAGAATAGTCTCCCCCCTCTCCCCGCTCCTATATAATGTTGTCTCTCTTTTTCTCCTGTTTCTCCTTTGTCTTCCCCTCGATTCAAATTCGGGTAAGTTGGTATAGGGTGTTTCGGACAAGGGGAATAACTCAACAAGTTTGAAGAGTTATTGCCCTTTGATTATTTAGGAAATTAAACCCAAACATGTATCAAAGCAGCATGAATGTTGGTAGCATTACATTCGGACTACTTTTCTACGGATCCATGTTTAAAACAGTCAACACAGTGCAATAATACATCTACCAGTTGTCCGCCTGCGGAGGTGGAAGGCGCACGGATTGGGTTGTTTCTGTGATGTAATCATCTCTATAAAACCTGGTTTCCCTACTTTTCATGGAAATTTATTTTATTAACAAATGCAACAGCATTTTCCGTTATGTGCCGCGACTGTATAAAATATCTTTCTAAGTTTCGGAAATTTTTGCGATGAGGATCGATAATTTGCATCATTTGGACTGCTGTTCTCATCTTGGTTGTCATGTTTTTCACAACGTTTCGGCCGGTGTAACCTTCGACCTGCTTTAGGTGCATTCTTTCGAATATGGACACAAACTCCCATTTGAATATTCAAATATATCAGATTTGCATTGAATTTGATCCATAGTCATTCGACACCAATTAAACAAAATTCCCTGAATTTCAATTTCTTCCTTAGGCCCCTTAAGCTTAAGCCTTAAATTTGAGACATTTTCTAGAATCAAAATCATGTAATGGATTTTGATCAAAATTTAAATAAGTATTCTACACACAGTCAAGAATTGAACTTGCAACAGCCAGGTTCACCGTGAAGACGTTAACCACTTTGAATAATCATGTGGTGGATGTAGAGGTAATTCAATTTTTTTCCTAAAAACAAACAAACAAAAGAAAACATGCCTGCGTCTTATGAGATTGAGGTTTTTGATTTTTGTGCACGGCAGCAAAAGTTTAAGAATTTGCCAAAATGCACCTAACCCCTAAACCCTAACCCTAACCCTAACTCCCTTTTTGATAACTGTCTTCTGTTGATCTCAGTATCTTATGAAGAATACGTTAGCGAGGATGACATTATTTCTCATTCCGCTATCCTTGCCTGGGGATTCCTTATTTCCGAGTGAATTTTCCTTGCTTCTCTGAAGCAATGGATAGTCATTTAATTTCCACAGCCAAGAATTGAACTTACAACAGCCAGGTTCACCGTGAACACGTTATCCACTTTGAATAATCATGTGGTGGATGTAGAGGTTATTCAATTTCTGTTGCCTGGTTATCTATGCCTTTCCAGAGAAAAATAGAATTTCCAAGTAAAATCCATGAAATTTCCAAGTAAAATCCATGAACTTTCCAAGTAAAATCCATGAAATTTCCAAGTAAAATCCATGAACTTTCCAAGTAAAATCCATGGAAAATGATTTTAATCAAAATCTGGAGCTTCTTCATCGGAGTCAAATTCTGCTTCCTCATCTTTCTCCCATTTTCCAGCCCAATCTTTTCTCCAACCTGATCTGTAAATAAAAAATGTACAAAATAAAATTTTTTAAAATTGATTTATATATATATATATATATATATATATATATATATGTGATTTTATGAAGGCTTACCAAAGCATTCATTTCAGTGAAACACGTGTAGGAAAAAAACATTTAATTTGAATAAATAATATTTGTAAGAAAAAATATCTTTAATGGTGATCATTAGTGTCCTGAAAGGAATGCTTTGGTAAGCCTTCATAAAATCACATATAAATGCTCTGTACTCTGTAATCGAGTATCATCGAGCTTGTTTTTATTGGAACAACCCCGGTCTTTACTGAATGATCTATTTTATAAGTGAAAAATCTAAATATATATATATACATATATATATATATATATAATACTACTATTTCATGTTCTCACATAAAATTTTACAAGGCGATATAATTTTTTATGTATCAATTTTCAGTATTTACTTCAACAGTGCACGATCTGTAAGTAGAGCTAGGTAGTAAGTTATGAAAATATATTTATGGCAATTAAGCTACACAGAGGCTCTATTAAACTAAATTATTGGTGAGCGTCCATTTTCTTTGAGTTCCCAATAGTAGTTTGCTAGTGATGTTTTAATTCAATGTTCTGTTTTTAAATGTGCTTTTGTGGTCATAATATCTGGTTTTAAAATCTAGGGAGGCCAGTACATGTAGAAATTTAGACGACCCGTGTAGATTATGTCTGAATGAAAAATTTGAAATCATAAACTTTAAAGACCTCCGAAATCTGTAGAAGTGAGATAGCAAACAGCTGCCTACACAGAAATAAATGTACCTTAGGCTAACGATACATAAATAAATAAACAAATGAGTAAAAAAACTAAAACTAAACAAAAACCTAACAATTTAAAAATGAAAACCTAAAATAGAAATACAAGGAACCACATGTTAAAATAAATTCACCCATTATATTGATACAACAAAGGAAACAGGATATAGGCCAATCTATAGAAAACAGAACAATAGAACAGGATATAGGATCTAACACTAACCACACCTTTGTTCGTGGGAAGCCCAACGATTGGCTGAGAGAACAACAAAGAATTTGATTGGTTAACTAGCTAGCCATGTATATAAAAACACCTGGCAAAAATAACTCCATGCATTTTAGCCTGAAGATTCCCCCCGGGGATGAAACGCGGGAGCCTATGTGTAGCTTAATTGCCATAAATATATTTTCATAGCTTACTATATATATGTATTACAGAAGATCAATCGAAGCATACCGTCTGATGAAACGTTAACAGGGTTACCATTCCTGGGTTTTTAAATTCAGATCTATTTTTTTTTAAATAAATTTTGTTTTGTTTTTTTTAATCTGGGTTTTTTTTTTTAGTAACTATAATTTTAAATACCTGCTGAAAAAATAAATGAAAATATTATCAAATGCATAGTAAAATAGTCAAACTATACACTAAAAATAGTTTTAATTCATAAAAAGTTCACAGAGAATGTCACTTTTTACGAAATAACGTTTTATATTATACATTATAGTTAGTATTGAAAACAATAATATAACTGATGCTGTATAATTTTTATATATTAACCCATTAAAAACGTAAAACATAGTCTATTAAAATTAACGAATTAATCTCTTTTACTTTATTTTTAATGGGAAAATACAATTCGGTTTTCGAACATTCAAACAGCTTTTCAGAACAAATTATGTTCGAAACCCGGTGTTCCACTGTATTATAATAATAGAGGTGCAAGAGCGCTCTATCCCTTAATAGACTCCACGAATGGCCTATGCTGGAAATCTCATTTCTTTGATCAATCATAATTCAAAAACCAATAAACCAAATTAGTTAAAACTTTGCACAAAATTTTTATTTGATAGGTTCTATATGTGTGTAGAATTTCAGCATCATTAGTCAAGGCAACCCAGAGATCCAGAAAGTTCAATCATGTTATCTGTGTGTACGTACATATGTGCCACCCTGTATCTCATCAACTATCTGATGGATTCAGCTGATTTTTGGCAGAGATAGAGGTTCTAGTTGATGGCATTTTAATTTCAGTTTACCATATACCTTAGTTTTCCAGAAAATTCCAAAAATCCTTATGAGAAGGCATTGTATTGAGGTATAGCCTTTACAAAAGTAGTTGTGGCACAATGCGTAATATTCGTGAGCCTTGTGCCAGGCTTGCGCTGAGGTTTCGGGAAAGCTCGAAGGTTCAACAAGAGAGATTCTATACTCTGTGTTATCGTGACACCATTCTGACAGTTGAGATCACTGAGTTCACTTATGCCTCAGTCATATTTGGAAATATAAAGGTCAAAGCAATTCGATGACAGGTTTTGAGTGCGATGGGGCCAGGGATCATTCGACGACATCGGCTATGAGACTCAAAAATATAAACATTTGACGGGTCGTACACTGATTGTGCCTCTATTCTCTCTCTCTTTCTCTCTCCCTCTGTCTCTCTCCTTCTCTCTCAATTTCTCCCCTTCTTGATCTCTCGTTAAGAGATTTTGCAAAGGCAGACTGGGTTTTGAATTCGAAAGATACGCACGCATTTTGCTGCGGTCTCTGAAAAGTTTTAAAATGTCTTCAAGAAAATAAACATATTTTTATAAGAAAACGGATAAATGTTTTTCTTTCCTTATTACAAATAAGGTTCTTTTGCAGCATAATGGACTCAGCTAGACAGTTTATCGTCTGAACGATGATTGCTCACTGGTAACAACGGTGAGTAATTACGTGCACATGTAACACATCGTCCAGTCGTCGGTACAAAAGTCCGGCAAGAGATGTCCCCTGCCAAAACAGAAGTATCACACTGGTACCAGTCCCAAGATTAACCCCACTAACCCCACTGGCCAAGTGATCGGATCACAGTAGTGACATTCCATGAAAAATGCCAGTATACTGAAATCATATGCCCTTAATAGGGTTAAGATGAAAATTCATATACACTAAATGTACAAAAGCAAGGAAATTCCCAAATTTTTACACTTTTATTGTCATTAATTAAAGGTATGAATACATATCAACCAAACCATTTCATTATCACATCACTACAGTATAAATCTCTATGCATGAATGGATGAAGTGTGTGAGGTGCGCTGAAGAAAAATTCCTACCAGTAAAATACATAGCCCTGTTGTGCTTGCATACCCTTAATGACAATAAAAGTGTAAAAATTAGAGAATTTCCTTGCTTTTGTACATTTAGTGTATATGAATTTTAATCTTCATAAGGGCATATGATTTCAGTATACTGGTATTTATCATGGAATAATAATAATAATAATAATAATAATAATAATAATAATAATAATAATAATAATAATAATAATAATGATAATAATGATGAATGTACAAACATCATATGGGATATGAATGTACAAACAGACAAACCCATAACAGCAAGGAGACCGGATATGATAATAATCAACAAGAAAGAAAAATCCTGCAAAATCGTGGACTTTGCCGTTCCAGCAGTCCACAGAGTGAAGATCAAAGAGACGGAAAAGAGAAGCAAATATACTGAACTTGCCAGAGAATTGAAAGGAATATGGAACATGAAGAAAGTCAGTATAACACCAATAATCATAGGAGCACTAGGAACAGTCCCCAAAAACATGGAGAAAATACTAGGAGAAATAGGAATCAAAGGGATAACTGAGACCATACAAAGGACAGTAATGATCAAAACAGCTACAATCCTGAGAAATGTCCTTGAATGCGGAAACCAACCCACATAAGCAACGAATGGGAACAAACACATGGAAGCACAAGACAGCAGAACCGGGGAAAATACAACCGCACGAGAGAGACGCAAGCATAGGCTGACGCCACGGAAAAAAAAAAAATTATGGACAGAGGGTCGAGAAGGGAAAGCGCAAACCAGACCTCCACTGGAAGAGCGCGGACAGCTCTGGGACCGTGGGAAGGCTTGTTGCCACTCGGGCCCCAGAGGGGACCAATGGCCCCTATCAGCGGGAAATCGTTGGTAGGTGGCTGTTGCGATTACCGCAAGGTCATCAGCGGTGATGAACGAAAAGAGGTGGAGCATACTGGAAGTCTGAGGAGACTTGTTGTCACTCAGACTCCAGGGAATACCACAGGTTGTCGGCAGTGGGCGATCACTGACGATGACCAGTGTGATAACTCCTAGTGAGTAAATAATAATAATAAATACTATAACAATAGACAGAGGAATGGATAATAATAATAATAATAATAATAATAATAGTGATAATGATGATAATAATAATAATAATAATAATATTAATAGTGATAATGATAATAATGATAATAATAATAATAATAATAATATTAATAGTGATAATGATAATAATAATAATAATATTAATAGTGATAATGATAATAATGATAATAATAATAATAATAATATTAATAGTGATAATGATAATAATAATAATAATAATAATATTAATAGTGATAATGATAATAATGATAATAATAATAATAATATTAATAGTGATAATGATAATAATGATAATAATAATAATAATATTAATAGTGATAATGATAATAATGATAATAATAATAATATTAATAGTGATAATGATAATAATGATAATAATAATAATAATATTAATAGTGATAATGATAATAATGATAATAATAATAATATTAATAGTGATAATGATAATAATAATATTAATAGTGATAATGATAATAATAATAATAATAATATTAATAGTGATAATGATAATAATGATAATAATAATAATAATATTAATAGTGATAATAATAATAATAATAATAATAATATTAATAGTGATAATGATAATAATAATAATAATAATATTAATAGTGATAATGATAATAATAATAATAATAATAATAATAATAATAATAATAATAATAATAATAATAATAATAATGATAATAATGATAATAATAATAATAATAATAATGATAATAATAATGATAATAATAATAATAATGATAATAAATACTATAACAATAGACAGAGGAATGGATGTTTTCTTTTTCTAGAATTGTATAAATAAATCTGTTTTTACTTACCCAGCAACCTGCCAGTATTTTTGTGCCAGCTCTTTCTTTTGGGGGTCCGGGACATTTAGCCTTGTGTCTTCAGCAGGAAGAGTCAATGATGATCGACCCTCACCGGAGGAATTAGAGATCGATTTTAATTTTACGCATTTCTTTTTATCTAAACTCGCAGTGAAATTCTCCCATTCGGCTTTCTTTTTGAAGGACTCGAAATCAGAGTGTTCATCTTTCGCCTTTGAAGATAAATTATCCGGCGTGAAGACTTCTCTCCTTAGGCGTTCCGTATTTGCAGAGGCTGGCAAAATCAAGGATCTCGGTTTATCTTTCGTTCCGCTCTTCCGTGCGTAAGGCTTTAGAGATTCTGGCTTCTCCGCAGAAGAAGAAGAGCTTTTCAGAAGGCTAAAAGGAGTTTTAGCGGCGCCAAGAAACGGTTCGGGGTTTACGGTAGAAGTTGAAAGATTTATGACCGGTTTGCGTTCATGAGGTTTTATTTTGTTTTTCAAAACTCGGGCATCGTAAGGCGAATTTGTTAGCAGCAACGAAGTGGCAGTTACGGAAGTTGGAGAAACCTACAAAGAGAAAAAGTAAATGAGGGGAGGATATAAATGAGGGGAGAGGATAAATGAGGGGAGGGGATAAATGAGGGGAGGGGATAAATGAGGGGAGGGGATAAATGAGGGGAGGGAATAAATGAGGGGAGGGGATAAATTTCCGAGACAGATTGACTCATGAGGTTTCATTTGTAGCAGGTAATACGAGAGATCTATTTTGTTTATATGTACGCATAATATCTTGCGTTATGTCGAGTTGTAATTTGGTTGGCGTATTGATACACAGATGATTAGCAATCTACTAACATGCGCACTGGAAGCCTGCTGATTTCCGCCCACAGCTGAATGTGCACGAAATACAACAGTTTTAATCCAGACTTAAACGTAGACAGATTGGGATTCTCTCTCTCTCTCTCTCTCTCTCCCCTCGTCATCATCAAGGTGACGAGGGTCGAGAAAAAAACTCAAGATCTGAAACTATATTACAACTCTATGAAAAGACCCGCCTACCTTGCAACTCTCTTTATGTTCCAGTGTGTCTTCGAATAAAAGTTGATACCTTTTTAGTTGTGGAGATGTGGTCTTATTTATGGAAGATGGTGACCCTTTTTTCTTGTTCACTATTCTGTTTCAGTCAGATGAGGCCAGATATATACAACTAACTCTACAAAGTTATGTTCTTCATCCTGACTTTCTTCCTAACCCTAACCAACTAACCACATAACCTCTCCATAAAAACATAAATGATCAACCAAGCAAGCAACCATATGAACTATTACAACTAGTTATTGCAGCATTTTCACTAATACCATTCGGAAGATTTGAATCGATGTCTCCTGAAATCTTGAGGAAGGAAAAGGTTCGTTAAAGAGAACGGGAACATACGAATGTAAGGCAATTTTGGCATAGATAAAAGTAATTTATTCAAGGTCTTTTAACTCGCCTTTCGGACTCGCCTCCCGTCCAAGCAACAACTAGAGACGAGCCAGAGATTTAACGTTCTGTTACGTCTGTATCTCAGCTGGAACTGATAAAATTTTAGCGCAAACAAAACTGGGCGGAAAAAATTAGGAAAAAGCTGAGAAGTGTTCGAATCACTTGGTGTATTTCTACGCAAGTTTTTTTAACAAGACGTGTTTTAGCCAACCGAATCACAACTAATCATTATGTGAAAGATTGCGTATACATACAAAAATAAATAGATCTCAGCCATGTAACTGCTACATAGTAAATAGCATTTAATTCCTTACTGGAGTATTTGTTCTGTGGTGATGATACCATTCTCCCAGGCATTACCATCTCCTATTTTTTGCTAAGGTAATTTAGTATCTGTTCTATTATCATGATACCATCCTCCCAGGCATTACCATTTCCTTTCTTTTTCATCTATTAATATTGTTACAAGTATGGCTTTCAGTTCTTTTTTGCTTAAATCTTTTGTTTATGCGTAAAAATAGGAAAAAAAAAAAAAAAAAAAGCAGCATTCACCAAAGCCGATCCCCAGTCACATGTACATCCCGGTCAGGAAAAAAAAACAATCTTGACTTATTTTTCATTTATTTATTTATTTATTTTTCATTTATTTATTTATTAATTTATTTATTAATTTATTTTTCATTTATTTATTAATTTATTTTTTATTTATTTATTAATTTATTTATTTTTCATTTATTTATTAATTTATTTTTAATTTATTAATTAATTTATTTATTAATTTATTTTTCATTTATTTTTCATTTATTAATTTATTTATTTATTAATTTATTTTTCATTTATTTATTAATTTATTTTTCATTTATTTATTTATTTTTTTTCATTTATTAATTAATTTATTTATTAATTTATTTTTCATTTATTTTTCATTTATTAATTAATTTATTAATTAATTTATTTTTCATTTATTTTTCATTTATTTATTAATTTATTTTTTATTTATTTATTAATTTATTTTTCATTTATTTATTAATTTATTTTTCATTTATTTATTAATTTATTTTTCATTTATTTATTAATTTATCTTTTATTTATTTATTAATTTAGTTTTCTATTTATTTATTAATTTAGTTTTCTATTTATTTATTAATTTAAGTTAAGTTTTATTGCTGTTATTGCAGGGAGGTGTCGATGTCTTCGTACATACAGCACCTCATATTCCCAAAGGGTCACCCATCTGGGACTGACCAAGCTCAACGTTGCTTAACCTATGTGTAAGAAGAATTAAGAGACCAATAAACACTTCTAATCCTTGTTGGTGGGTTTTGGACGCATAGTTATCGTTCCTATTTACTTGCCTCCCCACGAGGACAAAGTTAGACACGAGGTCGGTTTTTAATGTGGGGAAAAAATCCAGCTCCCCAAAAAAGGGGCACTCCGGATTGGAACAAAAATTTAAATTGCCTCAGTTTAGAAAGATTTTTCCTTCGCTGACCGAGGACAGAAAAGGTGAAATGTAGTATCAGAACAGATACTACATTTTGCTCCTAGTCAAAAATATAGTTATCGACATTTTTTTTCTTTGGATTATTGTCCTCATCAAAATACCCCCCCCCCCCCCGACCCTCAAAAAAAAAAAAAAAAAAAAAAAAAAAAAACGGTGTGGAGACGGAATCTTACCGCAGGCAAAGCTGTGGAACCACCATTCTGTAAAAGCTGTTCTTGCAGTCGGATTTCAATCAATTCTTTGATTTCTTGCTTTTTCACGTTGGCTCGCTTGACATCTACAGAAAAAGAGAAAGAGAAGAAAAAAAAATATCAAATTTAATTTAAATATATATTTCCTCCTAAGATTTACGTCCCCCATTAAAACATGAACCCTGGAATTAAGCTTCTGAACCATCGCCTCACATCAAGCTGCCATATTTTGAACGGGAAGAATACCCGTCCCAGGACAGGTAAAATTAATTCCCCCCCCCCCCCCCCGAACTAAACAGTTTTGCATCACTTTTATCACGAAGATTAAAATCAAGATATAATGATACTAAACCTTATGTCTAGAATCCTTATTCCAATTTTGATACAAAATCCATTACATGATTTTGATTCTAGAAAATGTCTAAAATTTTAAGCTTAAGCTTAAAAAGTCTTAAGAAGAAACTGAAAATCATGGAATCTTGTATCATTGGTGTCTAATGACTACTTAATGCAAATCTGAAATATTTGAATTTTCAAATGGGAGGTTGTGCCCATATTATGCACCCTAAGAAACCCTTTAAAATATTCCAAAGAAACTAAAATTTGGGGAACATTTATCAATTAATGTCTAATACCTATTGTTCAAATTTCAGAAAAAGCTTCTACCCTCTCTTTCCATAAAACTAAATATAGCCCACATTACCCACCTTTATGTCAAGAAGCTGTGTTCCAAAATTCATAATGATCATTGTCGTTCGTTCAATGTCTTCCATTCGTCAGCTCATCTCATCGTTAGTTCTGTCTTCTCAATATATCTACCTTTGACCGGAAATCCTAGATGTCCGGTCTTTTTTCTAAGTCACTCTCAGCTGAACTGACTACATCTGTCTCTTCTTAGCCCATCACTATCTGACTACCTAGAAACGGCCATGGCGCCATCCCATCTAGACAGTTCAATAGATTTGTCAGCTCACTTATCTTACTTTTTCTTTCTTTTTTGAATTATTTGCCAACTCAACATTTTCCAGGGTCTTGGTTGTGTGGGGAGGGGCAGTCCATAGTATTATATAACAAGTTAATTGGATTTACAGCAGTAATAACGACAACAACAGCTCCAGAGAAACGATCTTTGAATTATCCGATGTTTATTGGGTTAAAATATCTAATATTTATTAGAAACAAATCCGCAATCTTGATTGATTATCTATACCAGATTTCAACCAATCAGAAAAGTGGCACCTCCTGGATCCAAGTACCTGTTCGCGTTATTTATATAAGTGAGCACCCAAGTGCTGACCCCCAATAAGACGCAATGAGAGTCCATCATAACATTTTCTTCATCTTGACCTTTGAACTCTTTACTTTTGGTTGATGAACTTTGTCGTCATTACTGTTAGCCATTTCTCCTTTTCCGCTACAGATTAAATAATATTAATAATTAATATTAATAATATTAATATATAGATGTTACAGATTAATAATGAAAAAAAAACTCACTTTCAAGATGTTTTTTTCCACTTCGATGCTGAGCTAAAACTTGCACCGTGTCGAAAATGGGTTTATAGTGACACACGCTGCAGGCAAATCTGAAAATATCGAAAGGAAAACAAAAAACTGTTTAGAAAATTAAATATTCACTATAACTATTTTTTTAAAATATCGAAAGGAAAACAAAAAACTGTTTAGAAAATTAAATATTCACTATAACTATTTTTAAAAAATATCGAAAGGAAAACAAAAAACTGTTTAGAAAATTAAATATTCACTATAACTATTTTAAAAAAATATCGAAAGGAAAACAAAAAACTGTTTAGAAAATTAAATATTCACTATAACTATTTTAAAAAAATATCGAAAGGAAAACAAAAAACTGTTTAGAAAATTAAATATTCACTATAACTATTTTTAAAAAATATGGATAGGAAAACAAAAAACTGTTTAGAAAATTAAATATTCACTATAACTATTTTTTTAAAAATATCGAAAGAAAACAAAAAACTGTTTAGAAAATTAAATATTCACTATAACTATTTACAAAAAAGTTTTTTCATAAAATTGAAAAAACATATACAATATTTATGTGCAAGAATAAATAACACATTAAGTTTAATTTTTTTAGATTTATTCATCAAGATTGGGTCAGTTTGTCTTCATGACATGTTCTGTAATTTTCACTCGATGAGTTTATGTGTTTTATTTCAAGTTGTTTCTTTTGAAAGAAGTTCCGTGTTAATGGGTGCTGTTTATATTATTTAGGGCTTTTAATTATTTAATAATTTTATTATAGCTTAGTATTATTTAGTTACAACTTAATATTACTGATTGCCGACGTCATTTTTTTATCTGTTTGTATATGAATAGTTATTTATTTATACAATTAGTCGGCTTAGGGTTAGGGTTAGGTTTTAATCGCATTACATAAACTCGGGTATTATACGTGTGCACGTGGTTGACTGTTATTAAATTACAAATTAACGATGTATTCACATTATTAAAGGATTCATATGTTATTTTTATTTGGAGGGTGCTTATATTTGAGTATAAAAGCGGTTGTTATATATTTATTATATTTTTATATATTTTTTATATATTTTATTTTCTATATACATTTCTTACGTTTTTTTATATCGTTAGGCTGAGGTTAACTTGCAATTTAATAACAGTCAACCACATACACACGTATAATGCCCGAGTTTATGTAATGTGATGTGATTAAAACCACACACCGGTCAATCAGTAATGTATAGTTTTAAAATAAATAATTTGTATTTTAGCTTTCGCAAACCTTATGATCAAGCACTTTATTGATTGTTGAAGATTAAAGATAACCGTTTTGTTGAGTCGACCGTGTCTGTATTAATCCGACTGAATACATATTGACGCTCATGCGCACACAAATCCTTTTAAAAATGTATTACGTAATATAACCCAAAATTTGATGTAGAGCAATTCTTTTCTCTATTAAATATTTTTTAGTATCAAACTAACTTTTAAAGTTTTTTAAGTGCGAGTTTGGGTGGGTGCCTTAAATGGTAACGTTTTTAAAAAAATAATAATGTGCTTATGTTACTCACCGGGTTGCCGAGAATTGGAATATATATATATATATATATATATAATTCATAATGATCGGTTCATAAAAAAATTAATGAATTTAAAAAAAAAATTTTAAAAGCCATATATATCTACCCCCTAAATATTACTTTATTCCCACGGCGGGAATATATGACACAAGGTCAGGAAATGAAGGATAAAAAAGGGTCACCAGAGTTCCATATAAAAAGACAAACCTCGGCTTTTTTTAAGATTTTTATGTGAACATGGTTTCCGGTTAAATTTATGGCGTCATCGTTCGCTACGGATGACCACAAATGTAAAAAAGAAAAACGTTTTTGTTAGACTTTCTTGTTTATGCGATTTATAAGTACTTTTCCTTCGAATTATAGTTTAATAATAACAATACATTTGTTTAATTATTTTATTTTTTCTTAGTTTAATGTAATAATAAACAAATAATATTTCCATTGAAAATACATATTTTCTTGTTAATGTAAATGTTTGAAATAAATAAAAACATATGCTACAATAATTAAACATTTTATTAGATTACTTTTAACAAACAAATTATCAACAGAAAGTTATTTTTTTTAATATTTGACAAAAAATGACATTTTACGAACCGAAAGTTTTTTTTTTAATATTTGACAAAAAATGACATTTTACGAAATTAATTTTGACAAACAAATTTTCAACCAAAAGTTTTTATTTTTTTTAATATTTGACAAAAAATGACATTTTACGAACCAAAAGTTTTTTTGTTTTTTTAATATTTGACAAAAAATAACATTTTACGAACCAAAAGTTATATTTTTAATATTTGACAAAAAATGACATTTTACGAAATTAATTTTGACAAACAAATTTTCAACCAAAAGTTTTTTTTTTTCTTCTTAATAACGTTATTTTTTTTTACAATTCATAACATTTTCTAATCTCATATAAAATGTTTCCAAAAAAGCAGAAGTCGAAATTTTAAAAAAAATTTTCGGTTGATAATTTGTTTGTTAAAATTAATTCAATATTATTATTAAACTATAATCTGGAGGAACTAATAAAAAAAAAATCGCATAAACAAAACCTTTTTTTTTTCATTTGTGGTCATCTGTAGCGGACGTGACGTCATAAATTTAACAGGAAGCCACGTTCACATAAAAATCTAAAAAAAAGCCCAAACCGCTTCTCTACAATAAAATCCACTTCATTTAAGAGTTCCGTCAAACAGAATAAAAACCAGAAAGTGTTTGTAACACAACAACGTAAGATAGGTTGATCCGTCCGGCCATTATGAAAATGTAATTCAGTTCAGGTCTGTTAGTCTTGGCTTATGGGCTCGCCTCCCGTCTATACCACGATGAGAGACGAGCCAGGAATTTGACGTCTTGTCAGGTCGGCATCTTCTTGGAACTGTTTATAAAAAGGCACGAAACCGCTGGGCGGAAACGAGGAAAGTAGACATGTGCACCGTGTTCCAGACGCCCACGTCGCTACGCAAGCATGAGCATAACAGCACATGCGCTAAGCCGCACAAGAGATTACATGTGTGCCAGTTGACACGGTTAAGATTCGGATAAAAATTGTTGTTTGGGATAAATACAATTTAGGCGCGCAGTGTGAATATAATTGTATTGGCGCGTGAAAAATAAAAAATAACGCCCACGCAAATTCCGGCGTGGCCTTATATATTAAATCAACTCAAAACGAGCGGACGTAGTAGGGAGCACACCACGTGATATTTCTGTCCAATGGGATTTCTCCAAAGACATTTTTCTAAACTTTTCTCCTTAAGCTCGCTGGAGCCTATCCAAATAGTATTTAAGCACACACAAACATCAAACCCTCTCTCTCAACTGACTCTTCATTCGGAGGTTACACGCGTCTTACTATCACTCTTCCATTTCACCTTTCGCGCGCTTCATACAATTACACAGGCGAACATTACCTATTGCCTCTCTTAACATTTTATAACATATGAGCATTTCAACAAAACAAAAGACATTCTCCTTTTTACTTACCCTGAAACTAAAGAAAGGACTTCTGAACTCATTACAAAAGGAAGTATGTTATATTTGTTAATGGTTTATTTCAGTGAATAAACTTCCGTTGGTTTTGCATGTAAGTCTTCTTATTATTATTTTTATTTGTGGAGGAAGTTATCACCAAAAAAAGGCATGACGACCACCACACATGTAAGACTGCTGCCATATTTATATTTGAATTACATGTAAAAAATTTTTAATTGAGTTTTTTGTTGTTTTTTTTTTTTTATGGAAATCGCTCCAGACAAGGCATGAAGCCACTTGATGTAAGGAGCTAACAAGAACGAAAGATAATTATCGCAAAGATAGGTGATGCCTATTGGCCTTAGTCTTGAAAAGATCAAGGCTATAGGTAGGAGGAAAACAGTCAGCAGGAAGAGAGTTCCACAAGCCTGCAGTTCTTAGAAAGAAGCTACTGGAATAGGAAGCTGTATTACAATGAGGTATCAAAACAGCGAATTGACGGAGACCACTAGACCAACGAGTCAAACGAGCTGGAACAAGAGAAGCAGGGAATAGATCACATAACTCTGAAGAACACATGCCATAATAGTATTTATAGAAAAGACTGAGACTAGCAACATCACGTCTGTGAGAGAGAGAGGGTGCAGAGAAGAAGACGGGGTGGGGGCAATCAAATTACAAATACGTTTCTGCACCTTATCAAGAACCCTCAAATGGGACAGAGATTCACCAACCCAAATATGACAACAGTACTTCAGTTCTAAATTTTGGATTCCGATACAATTACCGATTCCGATTCTTTTAAAAACCTCTAAATATTTAGACATAGAGTTGCTATTTTTTATTTTGTTGATGTTCGGATAACTGTAAAAACCCATGTAACATGTGTATATATTTTCGCAAACGTAAAAGTACACTTGTGTATGTGTGTGTGTGTGGGGGGGGGGGTATATAGATTTTAGTCATACTCGTAGTTTAAAATTAATAAATATTTATCATTAAGTTTTAAACAAACAAGATGAAAACAATTAAAAGAATCGTTTTTGACATCGGAAAATAGGCACACATTTTTCCGATTCCGACACCGATACCCAAAAAAGTTCCGTTTTTTCTTGGTAGTGAGAGGGATAGCTTGCTATGTCATGGCCGACAACAGTTTGTGGACCTTACCTTATTTTTGCGAATCATTCGATCCTTAACTTCAAAAATAAACCCTGTTGCCTCCGTGGAAATCGAAGAGAATAGAATGCGGAAATGAAATGACTTTCCAAGGGAAGTAATCGAGACAAACTAACATTATCAGCACGGACTGAATGTGCGACTCTAAACATCGTGGCCTCTGCGGAAATTGAAGAAAACAGAAAATCAACTTACTTTCCATTTGAAAGCATTTGGGCTTCATCATCGGGAATGTTTTCAGCAAATAATTCTTGGACTCTGCGTTTCTGTAAGGAGAGAAGCAGAATCTTTAAAATTGGTTGGAAGGTTTGGAACATTTTCTGGAATAGAGTTCAGAACAGAATTCAACTAGGCCTAGGCAACCTATAACCTGCGCTACAAATCAGACCAGCAAATTCTGGCGCATAAACAGATATAGTCGTGAAAATTTTCTCACCAACCATCAATTTCAACGGTACGATTCGATCACCGACACGATTAACTTCAATCATTTTATCTACCCCTTTCTCTGCAATAAAAATACCAAAACCACCTGTTCCCTTTTCCGTGAATTTGTCGTTTTGTGCAATCACTGCACTGGCTGTTACCGTTTCGTTTGTAACCGTTCCATTTTTGTGTCTACCTGTGCACGCGCGTCCTTCAAATAAAGTTTTTTCTCTAAACATCAACATGCGTTTTGTTCAACCAGGGGTTTTTACCCCACCTAATAAACCGGTATCGTCCGGGCCTTTGGGTCTGGATCTACGCCGGTCTATCGGTTGTCCGTCCTGTGCAGTTCTAGGAGGTCCACCCTCCCAGGCTTTGCCTCCCCTCTTTGGGGAGGAGTAAGTTTATTGCTTACTGCTTGAGGCGCCCCTACCGGGGAATGCTGACGGGGCTGCCCAGGCAATTTTTAATGACCAAGGCGCTCAAATTCTCGAGCGCTGGTTTTTCAATTCCCACTTTCCCGACCTTGTGTCACATCTTACCTTGTGGGAGGAAGAGAAATAAAATCAACATGCGTTTTGTTAGCCCTTCCATTTAACAAACATAATGCAAACAACACGACCTGACATGGTGGCAGCAGTGGGATAAAGAAAAAAATAATTAAAAAAACAACGAACAATAAAAGTAAAAAACATTATTTTTCTTTTCTCATCGTAATTTCCACAAACTGTTGTTTGTTTACGGTTTACGCACGCAAATCTAAGTCAAAATTGCAAAAATAATTGTCGTCTGCAAATCAAATGCTATTAAATATTTCAATACCAGTTCCCACTCTTGTCTGCGGTTTGCCTAACATCGCAGAATCATTTAAATTATTCCAACAACGTTTGGAACTATATTTCACAGTTAAAGGAACAAAAACGAAAAAAGAAGTGCCTATTATCCTACTTGCAACAGGCGAAAGAAGGGATACACAGGTTTAACAGTCGGTCTATGTCAAACGAGGACTATAAAGATACTCAAAAAAATTTCAATACCTTCATGGGGCAGTTAGAACCTGCAACCAACTACCAGCTTGAACTAAGTAAATACAAACAAAAGTCGACTAAGACAACTGACACATTCTCAAACAGATGTCGTTTACTAGCGAAGAAATTTGATTTCACAGCCTACGTATTGAATGAATGTTTGGTAGAATTACTTATTGCTAACATACCCATCCCGGATTTACAAAAAAAAACTTTTGAATAAACCAAAGGGCTACAAAATTCAAGAGGCTGTGAAATTTTTTTAAATAGGATTTTAATAATTAAATTCAACTTTCAAAATCCTATTTAAAAAAATATAATTTAGTGAATGTGTATGAGTATAGTACCGACTGCAAAGCGTAGATCACGTGACACTAATCGCATCGCCTCCACGTCCCTTAAAAAAAGGAGGACTGGCCAACCAAGGTATTTTTGTAAATACATTTATTAAATTTTTAAACCCAAAAGGAAAGAAAAAACAAAAATCACATTTGTTACATTTTCCGTTTCAAAAAACTTTCTGTTTATTTTCTATTTTTGTAAATACATTTATTTAATTCTGAAAATCAACAGAAAAAAACAAAAAACAAACATTTGTTACATTTTTTGTTTCAAAAAACTTTCTGTTTATTTTTTTTATTAAATTAATTGTTTTTTGACAATCACTTATCTGTTTGTATTTCAACGATTTCAATTAAAAAAAAAAACGAACAACTCGGTATGTATTTGGACGGGATGCAAAAACGGTGCGACCAACATCACGTGATCTCCGCTTCGCAGCCGGCACATATCGGTACCATACTCGTACACATTCACCTATAATTTTTTTGAGAAAAAAAAAATTAAAGTAAAAAACTTGTTTCATCTTATACCCTCGAGTGGCTTTGGCCTTACTAGTTGGTACAAATACAAAAAAAAAAGATGTGAGATTCAAATAAGATTCGAATTTATTATCTGAAAATGATAAAGTTAAAAAACATAATCCTAAATAAGTTTTCTACCAATCAAGACTTACCCTTAAAAGATTAAGCGTACTTTTGTCGTCTCCGTCTCGTTTGAAAGACATGATACTTAAGCTTCAATGGTTCTCTTCAGTTTTACAATCAATCGTGTTTCTGTTTAATAAATAAGAAAAGAAACAAGTTACAGATTACAGAAATAAAATATTGGGTGCTTTTTTACATTAGGACCCGCGCTAAAAGTGCTTTGGCGTCGGTACTTTTCGGATGTTTACGTAAAACGGCGGACAGTGCCGAATGAAAAATTTGTTGAGTTACCTGCGTCCAAAAAAAGCACAAACGAGGCAGGATTTACAAGCGGGAAAAAGCAAGCAAAAAATTACAGCAAAAAATTTTGTATGAAATAAATATTTATTTTTTTAACGAAGAAATAAGTGATTCAAATAAGTGCTTAAATTAAAAAGTTAATCTAGTGTTTTGTTTTTTTTAAATTTTTACGAAAATTATTTGCTTTTTTGCTTTTTTTTTATCTGATTATTATTGTTGCTTTCGTTAGGGTTAGGTTAGGGTTAGGGTTTGAGCAGAGTTAGAAATTAGAGTTTGGGCAGGCTCATTTGCAGACGTCAAAAATTTAATTATCAAGTTTAGATGTCGTCTGCTTATTCATTTCAATCAGTTATTCATTTTCTCGCAGTTTCATTGACTAACCGCTTCGGGCCTTTCCGACGTTTTGCGTAAACGCAGAGGGACTTTTAGACATTTATTTTATATATCCTCCACTATAATAAAGACCAAGGTGTATTTATGTCTATTTATATAAAGTTATGGTATGTATATATGTTTATTTATTTGTATGTACACGATTCATGCCTTAAACTAATTAACCGATCATTATGAATTTTGGAATTATATATATATATATATATATATATATATATATATATATATATATATATAGCCGCCGATTCGCTATTTACAAAGTTAAATTCCTCCATAATTATTAACTAATTGTCTATGGCCGAGGGGTTAAGACTCTTGACTACGAATCAGTGGCGATTTGTGATCAGGGTTCGCGCCCACCGACCGTTGAGAATTAGCTTCCTGCACTGAAGATTGCGTTAGCATGAAACAGCAATGTCTGTAGGTATTAAAATAATTAATGTTTATTTATAAATATTTATATATATATATATATATATATATATATATATATATATATAGAGAGAGAGAGAGAGAGAGAGAGAGAGAGAGAGAGAGAGAGAGAGAGATATATGTACTGTCATCCCATCATGCAAAAGTTAGAGAGTAAAACATGTGCCTTTTTCGAGGGTAAGACGAAACTATTTCAAGTGGTTAGGGGAAGCAAGAAAGCAAATAGCAACCCCCACAGTTTGAAATGATTTTGTAAAGTAAGTGTTTTACGAAAATTATTTTTTTTTACTGATTATTATTGTTGTATTCGTTAGGGTTAGGAATTAGGGTAGGCTCGTTTGCAGACATCAAAAATTCAATTCTCAAGTTTAGATGTCGTCTGCTTATTCAATTCAATCAGTTGTTTATTTTCTCGCAGTTTCATTGACTAACCGCTTCGGGGCTTTCCGACGTTTTGCGTAAAATGCCACTTTTAGTGCGGGTCCCAATCTAACAAAGTATCAAATATTGTTTTATTGATGCAATAAAAAAATAATAAAACAAAGAATTATAATAGAAAAAAAAAATAAAATTTATATAAAAACTAGTGTACATCCTTCGTCAAAAATAATACCAACAAAAATTATGCTTTGCCAGCGTTCGCACTAATATTCATATAAAATCATAGAATTGTGTCAGTAATTTAACTTTTCATAGTTAAATTATTATTATTATTATCATTTCTGATGACCTAAAGGAAAAAAAAAATCAACTGTTGACTTTTAATTTAGAGCGGAAGATTTCTTTCCAAATTAATTTCAGATGGTGGGGTTTGTCTGACTTGTTACTTGCTTTCTGGCTTCCCTCAACACTTGAGATGGTTTTGCCCGTACGTTCTTTTTTATTCTTAACTTTTTCGTGATAAGGTGGAAGTATATACATCTATATATATATATAAATATAAAGTAAAGTATGTGTGTATGTTTATATATTTCTATGTACATGATTCACTCCTAAACTAATGAACTTATCATTATAAATTATAGAATATACATTCTAGGCAACATAGTGAGTAACGCGGACATTTTTGTTTTGTAAACTTCACAATTTAGCCTCCTCTCCCCCATTAAAACAACTGTTAGAATAAGCGAGATACAAAAATTTAATAGAGAAAAGAATTGTTCTACACCAAATTTTAAATTATATATATATATATATATATATATATATATATATATATATATATAGAGAGAGAGAGAGAGAGAGAGAGACAGAGACAGAGAGAGAAAGATATATATATAGATATATAGATATATATAGAAATGAAGGAGAATGGAAAGGAATTAGAGAAAGCAAAAGCCAAATCAAAATTCAATTCAAAAGTTCAAAGCAAGGTATATTCCGCAAAAAGGCAATTTATTCAAGTTAAATTTTCCTTAAGCCAGGCTTTTCAAAGATCAAAATCTTATCATCAGAGGAAGTCGCTGGGATAGATAAGTTGGCAATGGCCAAGATTTAAAATTTGAAAAAATGAAATAAAAGTTGTAGGGAAAGAAACGCAGGGCAAAAGACTTTAGATATATATAGATATATATATCTATCTATTTCTCTCTCTTTATATATATATATATATATATAGTTATATATATATATAACTTTGAAATTTTAGAATCAGTTAACATGACGCAAGATGTTGTTAAACAAATGAAAATGAAATATTTACTAAATCATTTTCTTTTTATTATAAATCCAAATTTTCCGTTCATTATTGTACACATGCGTTCCAGTGCGCGGAACTACAGATCTGACATATAAATTAAAAAAAAAAAATGTTAACAGTAAAAATATGTATGTGCGGGGTAAACTCCTAAACCAATAAACTTATGAATTATGGGATATGTATTCTACGCAACACAGTGAGTAATATGGGCACATTATGATTATTTTTGTAAACATTAGCCCCCACCACAAGAAAATAAAAATTAAAAACTAACGCTATACAAAGTCCTGGTACAGGTATTCTTTTAGTTTATATATATATATATATATATATATATATATATATATAGTCTAAAGAAGCTTTGAGTCATTTTAAACAAAAGAAGAAAAAAAAGAAAGGAAAATGCAGTTTAAATTCCCAGAGAAACTAACTAAATCCAAGATATCGCAGACTTAGCATTCGTTGGAAAATTCCTAAATAATTTTTTTTTAAAAAGGGCGGATTCAAGTATCTAACGGTGAAACAAAAACAGGGGACTTTAACTTAAGCGTGAAATATTAAAACGGGGATCATCAGCTGTTTACCATGTAACTGTTTCGGGGATTTAAAAACAGGGCAGTTATAATATTCATGGCTCTCCAATGGTACTGACCATTTCCCCAATAATCAAGTGTAGAAATAATTCAGCTTAAATTTATATATATATATATATATATATATATATATATATATATATGGATTATGACAATATATGTCTTAACATATACTATCAGTACCTTTTAATTAGTATTCTCTTCAAAAAAGATTCAGCTCGATGATTGTCAATCAGTAACAACAGAGCATATATAAATATATAAATTTTCTTTTCTGATGATCTTGAGGTATAGCAAAGCCGATATTCATATAATAATGTTGGTTGGCTCACCTCCAGGGAAACGAGTCGTAAAAATACATCTCACAGGAATATTATGTTTTTTTGAAAATAAAAACCATGATTATTGGAATATAAAATTAACTTGTCACATATATATATATATATATATATATATATAATAATGGTAATAATCCAGGTGAAAAATATCCACAGGGTGGTAATCCAGAGAATTTTAACCGGGTTTATAAAAAGTGCTCAATATCAAAATAGAGCTTTATATATGATAATTTTATTTACACAGACATGTACAAAATCTGCGACACTTAACCTCAGATCATATTTGGCTCTCCAAATATGATCTGAGGTTAAGATCGGATTCTAACTCTGCCTGATGAGATCTCAGTTTATAGTAACTGTTGATCGATAACATCGACATGCCAGTGTCGCATATTTTGTACATGTCTGTGTAAATAAAATTATCATATATATATATATATATATATATATAAAAATAAATACACCTTGGTCTTTATAATAGAGTCGAGTATGAGAAGCAGTTATTTTTCACACTAATTAATGGGAAGAAATTTTATTGGTGGGGCAAAGTGCTCGTGATTAAAGACGTCATCATCACACTTTCTGCGATATCGAATACGGGATGTTTTTCGATGACATAGAGAAGAACATTTCCACTGGAAATCTACAGTAAGAATTTAAGTTGACTCGTTAAGGAAATGAAGTCACGAACAGGAAGTCGGCGTGGCCAAGAAACCAGTAAAATCTTTCTCTTTGGTGTTCAGTCTGAAGGAAGCCAGACATATTTTTCGTAAATCTCCCCCCCCCCCCCCCAGGAAGTGGGCGATTTGGTTGTTTTGTTTTAACGGCATATATACCTTTTTCGGATTATTTAATGACAAATCCAGTCATTTTGGAAAAATGCAATACTATATGCAATAATAATAATCTACTGGTAAAAAGAAAAATAAATTAAGAAAAGAAATTGGAAACCCAGAGCAAAATAATGGTGTTGGTGTTTTTAATTGTTTCAACTATTACAGCCACTACATTATAGTAACCTTTTAATACTGCCAAAATTAAAGAATGAACAAAGACCCAGATGTACTTCTGTTCCTAATCCTAAACCCCATATAATTTTTTAATATCTTTCATTTTAAATTTGCAGGGTATAAATAACATTTTTCCAAAAATTAAAACATTGTGTTTGTTGTTTATTTATGTCACGCGCGAACGCAAGCCTCACAATATTATTGTAAAACATCCCAATACAAAATTAATACCACCAAAGAATTCCTCGTAAAATTTTGCTTGAGAAAAGGGATTTCATTTTTTTTTATAGGGCTTTATTTTCAATTGTTTCCTTCGAATCAACAGAGACATCACAGATATAGATTTTGCGACAAACTTAATGGCAACATTAACCGACTTTCGGAAACATTTTTTCCTGCTCAGAATTGCTGAACCATGGACCACACTGCTGCATCGGTCGTTGGCTGCTGAGAAACTGCGCCGCCCTTAAAGCTCTTCCCTGATTATCCAGAGTATTCACAGGATAGACATTTTGACCATTTTGCGACAACCCCGAGTATTGGCGTTGTATCACTGAAACTAAATTTACTAGCTGAAGACATTTTGTTTGCCGATAATTTCCCGTTTTATGTGAGTCTCGAGTACTTTTAGTTCTTTGTGCAGTGTGATAAATATCTCTCTCTTTCTCTCTCTGCCCAGGCATTTTTTGTAGGCCAGAGTGCTCACCTTCTCGAGCGCTGGCTTTTCAAATCCCACTTTCCCGACTTTGTGTCACATCTTACCATTGTGGGAGGAAGATAAATAAGAAATCTCTCTCTGTTTTTCTTATGTTTATTTCTAAATACAAGTCACTAATTTCTTTAAGAAATTATGGTGTCTTTTAGTTACTATTTTCAAAATATAAAAGAATACTTTTTCCCTGGCTTATTTCTGTATTGTGTTCAAAATTCCAAATTGAAACGGATACTGAGAAAAAGATCCCTTTTTTCTAATGAATATAAATGATTGAATTTGAAAGTAAAATTTCACCTTAAAAAACTAATAATGTGGAAAACGTAAATAAAGAAATTTTTGGCATAATTACAAATAAAATAAATAAACTTAGATTTTTTTTTTCATTTTTACTTCAATTGTGTATAAGTGTGTGTGTGTTGGCCGTTTTGTTTTATAGCATATCAAGCCTTTTCAGGTTATTTAATGCCAAATCCGGTCATTTTGATAAAACTTTTTATATCTTCAAATATTTATTCATGGTGTTTGGTTTGGTTTGGTTGTTTTGTAGAGGAAAATATATAAATAATGTAAATATAAAAAAAACTTTTTCACTTATTTCTATATTGTGTTGAAAATTCCAAATTGAAACGGATACTGAGAAAAAGATCACTTTTTTCTAATGAATGTAAATGATTGAATTTGAAAGTAAAATTTCACTTTAAAAAACTAATTATGTAAATAAAACAGTTTTCCACAATTACAAATACACTTAGATTTTTCTTTTCTTTTTTCCTTCAATTCTGTATATATATATATATATATACATATATGTGATTTTTTGAAGGTTTACCAAAACATTCCATTCAGGAGATCATTCAACACCACAAAAGACTTTTTCTTTCAAAGTTTATTTATTTATCATATATATTCAAATTAAACAGTTTTTTCCTACACGTGTTTCACTACCAAGCAGGTCCTTGCTTGGCAGATCATCAGGGGAATTAAGTACCTGGAGTAAGAGTTTCAACAACTGACAATACACAATGTGATGTGGCCTTAATTGAGGTCACTTAAGAAGAAGACAGAAGAAAAAAATAAAAATAAAAAACGTCTTTAAAAAGTAGCTCGTAAGATTTTTGCAGTATTGTTGCTACTAAGCAAAACAGCAACGAATTAGTCTCAAATGTATTCAAAAGAAACAGGAACAATGTGCGAGCATACACCTTCTCGTCGGGCGGCACAACGATGAAAAGCACCCCCCCCCCCAAACAAAAAATAAAACAGTCAAGACAGTTCACAAGTTACCGTTCCAAGCCACTGATAGTGTGGGCATTCCACATCTATTCCATCAGAAGAAAACACAACATAAATGTCCGTTTGGAATGCATGTGGTCGTGCGAACCTTTTTTCTAGGGCTGACTTGAGATAAACATATGATAAATAAATAAACTTTGAAAGAAAAAGTCTTTTGTGGTGTTGAATGATCTCCTGAACGGAACGTTTTGGTAAACCTTCAAAAAAATCACATATAAATGCTCTGTACCCTGTAATCGAGTATCATCGAGCTTCACTGAATAATCTATCTTCTAAGTGAAAAATCTAAATATATATATGTGTGTGTGTGTGTGTGTGTGTGTGTGTGTGTGTGTGTGTGTGTGTGTGTGTGTGTGTGTAATGGCTATATCGAGAATACTCAGGATAATAACAGGATAAATTTTAACCCACATATTTTCTAAAATTACCGATAATTTTAGAAAAACTATTCTAAAATTCACTTAAAAGATAAACCTTGCAAGAAAATTTCTCACCCATGACAGTATTCTATATATCTACAAGGCCACCATCTGCTCATGCATGGAGTATTATTGTCACATCTGGGCTGGTGCATCATCAACTTGTCTCTCCCTCTTAGACAAGGTCCAAAAAAAAAAAAAAGTCTCTAATCTAATAGGTCCCTCAAAATCCACCAAGCTCCAGCCCCTGTCCCATCACCGCAATGTTGCACCCCTGTACTTGTTTTACAAGTACTTCAATGGAACGTGGTCCACCGAACTTGCTGCTCTGATGCCCCCGTGGCGTAAATACACCCGACAATCAGCTAAATCCCATCCATTCACTGTGGAGGTCTCCAGATGTCGGAGGACTTTCTACTCTAATAGCTCCTTTCCTCGAACTGCTAGCCTTTGGAATTCCCTCCCTGCTCCCTGTTTTCCTGACTGTATCGACAAGCAGAAATTTAAATGTGAACAAACATCTCGCTGCTCAACTCCTCACTAAGAATGCTCCCTATAATTTCTGGCCCCTAATTCACAGTAGGCCCTTACGTTCCGGGTGGCAACGTGCCCCCTTGTTTGGGGTGAATTTAAGTAGAAAAAGAAAGTACAACAAACACTGAATTGTTTTGGACAGATAATTAAAAACAAAACAAAGGGGAAGAGGTTAAACCCCTCATGCTTCTCAAAGTTCGCCCCAAATACATATGATGCCCCCCCCCCCCTCCTCCATTTCCCCCAAACACATTTGATGAGTTGTAGGGAACCTGGGCACTGTAGACAATGATTTCATTATTTTTGCGAGCATAGGCGGATGGAATCATGACGAACGAACATATATTACACTACCTCCCTTCCCTCCCAAAAGGAGGAGGTAATGCCTGGAAGGGTGGTATGACAAACGAACGAACATATACTACACTAATCCCACAAAGGAGGAGGTGATGCCTGGGAGGTCGGTCTCATTACAACCGAACAGATACTAAACTAACCCACACTCTGAAAAAAAAGGAGGCAGTAATACCAGGATGATGGTTTCATGACGACAAAACAGATGGTACAGTTTCGGGAAATACGACCAAAAATTTACAGGCGTGACATAAGCATGACGTATGTACAACGAATGCTACGAAAATGAACGGAAATAGACGAAAGAAGATACGCCGTTCCGAAGGTTCTCTCCCCCCCCCCCCCCGTCTTCCCGGAAAAACTTTTTCATTTTTTTTTAATGTCAAGTTTAATTAATTACCATACGACGGTGCAAGAAGTTTTTCAGAAATAATAAAGAATGCTGTACAGCTCGGAATTTGATCTTCTCATATCTCCAGGAATTTATGTGGAGACAACAATTTGGAAACAACAAAAAAAAAAACTTTCGAAAATATGTTAGAACAAATTTCCGACTTTTACTCGGTTGCAGAAAAAAACAAAAACAATCATCTCCTTCAGCTAAATCTCTTCCTTCTATTTCTTCGCCTTCTTCTAATATTTCGTGAATATGCCATCTCCAAATTTAAACTTTTACAGAAGAAAAAAAAAAAGAGACACAACGTAAAACGTTCCTTGTATTGAAAAATGTACCCCCCCCCCCCACAAAAAAATCCCAAACCCTAAAAAAAAAAAAAAAAAATTTTTCTTGTAAATACAAGAAAAAATAAAATAAAATTGCTCTTTCTTTTGTTATAAGTCGTCGGCTTCAATAAAAACAGTAATTTCATAATTTCATAAAAATCGTCTGTTTCGAAAAAAAAAATGCTGTTTCTTTCGTTTTAATTGCGTAAACAGGTCGTCGTTTGTTATTTTAAAATAAAGTTTTAAAAAGTTGTCTGGTTCTAAAATAAAGACAAGTTTCAGAAGTCATTCTATACATAGAGAAGAGGGGGGGGGCTTCGGGAACATTCGGAACGGCGTACCTTTTTTCGTCTAGTTCCGTTCGTTTTCGTAGAATTCGTTTTACATACGTTATGCTTATGTCACGCCTGTAACTTTTTAGTCGTATTTCCCGAAACAATGCCGAAAATTCTAACCAAACTAAAAAATAAAGCAACTTTTACTTACTGTAGAAAATAATGTATTGAATGTCAATGGTTTCAAGACTCGACGTGTCTGAAACTTGTCGACGCTAAAAATCGTTTTTCAACAAAGTTAACTAACAGAGTGGCCTCCCCTTACAAAGCCGATTTCCAGTTGTAAAGGAAACCAGGATTTTAAAAGCAGATTTATCCGGCCTTTTGGCTAAGATCAAAGTGTAGTATCTGTTCCGATGGATACTACACCCCATGGACTGGTATTGTCTTGGCCTTCGGGGCTTGATTTACGCCGGTCTATGGGTCTGTCCTGTGCAGTTCTAGGAGGTCCACCCTCCCAGGCTTTGCCTCCCCTCTTTGGGGAGGAGTAAGTTAATTGCTTACTGCTTGAGGCGCCCCTACCGGGGAATGCCGACGGGGCTGCCCAGGCAATTTTTAATGGTCAGAGTGCTCACCTCTCGGGCGCTGACTTTTCAACCCCCACTTTCCGACCCGACCTTGGGTCACATCTTACTTGTGGGAGTAGGATAAAACTGGCCTTGTGCCTAACTCCTGGAGAGGAGTAAATAATAATTACTTATCAAAGGCTAAGATCAAAGTGTAGAATCTGTTCCGATGGATACTGCACCCCATACTGGAGTTGTCTTGGCCTTCGGGTCTTGATTTACGCCGGTCAATGGATCTGTCCTGTGCAGTTCTGGGAGGACCTTCTTTGGGGAGGAGTAAGTTTATTACTTACTGTCTGGGGCGCCCCTACCGGGGGTTGCCCAGGCATTTTTAAACTCCACTTTCCCGACCCGACCTTGGGTCACATCTTACTTGTGGGAGTAAGATAAAAACTGGCCTTGTGCCTAACTCCTGAAGAGGAGTAAATCAATACTTATCAAAGGCTAAAAGCCGCTCGAGGATAAGCGTTAATGAGATGGATAGATTGTCAGTTGAATGATGAAGAATATTATGAGAGGATTGAAAATGATGAATAATATTATGAGAGGATTGAAAATGATGAAGATTATGAGAGGATTGAAAACGATGAATGAAATGAACAATATTTTGATGACTTATGAAGACGGTCATGAAATCAAGAAATCCTTCTAAACTGAGGCAATTTAAAAAAATTTTTCCCAATCCAGTGTCCCTTTTTGGAGAACTTGATTTTCCCCACATTAAAAAACGATTTTGTGTCTAATTCTGCCCACGTGGGGATGCAAATAACTAGGAACTTATGAGGACGGTTTATGAGAAGACTTTGTTGACATTTGATTCGAAGATGATCATGTTGTAGCCTGCAAGGAATCAATCCTATAGTAACGTGGATATTGATATCGATCCCGAACCAACTTTTGTGATGTTCGACTCGGAATCGTTCGGCTGTCCTACGCAAACGGCCGAGTGTTGACGAGCTGATTGGTGGAGAGAGACTGAGCGATTAGCCAAGCTGTGCTCAGCGCAAAAGAAAACATGAAACAGAGAGCAAGTAAAAAGAAATAATAAAATTTAAAAAATATGTAGTGATAAAAGTAATTTTGGTATGTTTTTTTTTTTTGTTTCTTCAAAAAATTCCTTGTAAATAAAAATACAGTATTCATTTTATAACAGTAACCTCGCTATGTTTTTTTTTTCCTCTTGTTTCTTCCAAAAAAAATTCATGAAAATGTTTAATTTTATTTGTTGTTTCTTTAAACAATTCCTTACCCTAATCCTAACAGACAAACAAAAAAAAAACAAGCAAAACATTATTATCATAGGAAGCAGCACCGTATCAAAATTGTCGTCTGGTACAAATCGGCTCGTCAACAACTCGGCCGTTTGCATAGGACAGCCGAACGATTCCGAGTCGAACGTCACGAAAGCTGGTTCGGGATCGATAAGAGCACCGTAACGTGTTCCACAGATAAGAAATTCTTGAAAAGAAACTCTGGTCATAGAAATTCCGTTTGATGTTAGGCACACGGAGAAAGGGGAGAGGGGGTCTTTGCAGTTGTGGTAAGAAGACAAGTTCTTGCTGTACATGTTTTTTAGAAATAAGAATAGAGTAGAGAAAGACTAGCAACGTCTCTTCTATGAGAAAGTGACTATAGAGAACGGAAGAGATAATCCCCCGCTAGATTGTGAAGTCGATTTTGAACTCAGAAGAGAGAGAATCAGCAAGATCTTGATCATCAATGCTCTTCAAAGTGCTGCCATAGACAGTTGTGTCTACTGATTTTAGTCGGTCAGTTAGATTTTTTGGTGCCTTAAACCCATCCAAGTTCATTTTTCTTACAACAAGCATCTAGTGTATTTCATGGAGACACGTCGGACTAGGACGAGTTAGGGTTATGGAGACACGTCGGACTAGGACGAGTTAGGGTTATGGAGACACGTCGGACTAGGACGAGTTAGGGTTATGGAGACACGTCGGACTAGGATGAGTTAGGGTTATGGAGACACGTCGGACTAGGACGAGTTAGGGTTATGGAGACACGTCGGACTAGGACGAGTTAGGGTTATGGAGACAGGTCGGACTAGGACGAGTTAGGGTTATGGAGACACGTCGGACTAGGACGAGTTAGGGTTATGGAGACACGTCGGACTAGGACGAGTTAGGGTTATGGAGACACGTCGGACTAGGATGAGTTAGGGTTATGGAGACACGTCGGACTAGGACGAGTTAGGGTTATGGAGACACGTCGGACTAGGACGAGTTAGGGTTATGGAGACAGGTCGGATTAGGACGAGTTAGGGTTATGGAGACAGGTCGGATTAGGACGAGTTAGGGTTATGGAGACAGGTCGGATTAGGACGAGTTAGGGTTATGGAGACAGGTCGGATTAGGACGAGTTAGGGTTATGGAGACAGGTCGGACTAGGACGAGTTAGGGTTATGGAGACAGATCGGACTAGGACGAGTTAGGGTTAGGGAGACAGGTCGGATTAGGACGAGTTAGGGTTATGGAGACAGATCGGACTAGGACGAGTTAGGGTTATGGAGACAGGTCGGATTAGGACGAGTTAGGGTTATGGAGACACGTCGGACTAGGATGAGTTAGGGTTATGGAGACACGTCGGACTAGGACGAGTTAGGGTTATGGAGACACGTCGGACTAGGACGAGTTAGGGTTATGGAGACAGGTCGGATTAGGACGAGTTAGGGTTATGGAGACAGGTCGGACTAGGACGAGTTAGGGTTATGGAGACAGATCGGACTAGGACGAGTTAGGGTTATGGAGACAGGTCGGATTAGGACGAGTTAGGGTTATGGAGACACGTCGGACTAGGATGAGTTAGGGTTATGGAGACACGTCGGACTAGGACGAGTTAGGGTTATGGAGACACGTCGGACTAGGACGAGTTAGGGTTATGGAGACAGGTCGGATTAGGACGAGTTAGGGTTATGGAGACAGGTCGGATTAGGACGAGTTAGGGTTATGGAGACAGGTCGGACTAGGACGAGTTAGGGTTATGGAGACAGATCGGACTAGGACGAGTTAGGGTTAGGGAGACACGTCGGACTAGGATGAGTTAGGGTTATGGAGACACGTCGGATTAGGATGAGTTAGGGTTATTGAGACACGTCGGACTGGGACGAGTTAGGGTTAGAGTTATGGAGGCATGTCAAACTAGGACGAGTTAGGGTTATGGAGACACGTCGGACTAGGACGAGTCCCACACCACCTTCAAGAATGAACTAGCAGTGACAATTTTAAAAAAAAAAGATGAAAATATTTTGTATTGATATAAAGTAGTGATTATGTGAAACTAAATAAAAGTTATTTTCTTATGGACATATTTATTTTCTATTCGAGTACCAGTGAAGATTTCTAGGGTTTTGGGCCGTCGTTCAATTGCATTTCTTTCGGAATATTCGCGTGATTGCATTTCAGTTTAAAGAAAGAGCCCCACGAAACGGAGTATCTCACCGGTGGTGGTGCCAAGTAATGCTTTAGCTATCATTGCAACTGGAAGAGGAGAGACAAAAAAAAAATTTCTTCCTTCTTTAAGGAATTATATGAGTATCTCCCTACCCTCCACCCCCCGGAAAAAAAAAATTGATCTAAAATACAAGACTGTGGTGGATTCTGGTGATATCTGAGCTTCACATTTTACAAATATTTTAATTGGTAAATTTTTTTGTTTGTTTTAGTAACAAAACCATATTTTTGTGAAATGAGTCGATATATAACAAACTAAAAATGAAGGTCATTTCTAATATGATGATTTATGTTGAAACTAAAATAACTTCTAAAAGATTAAAAATAAGACATTTTTTAAACTGTTTATTGAATTACATTTTTTGAAAAGATGCAACGTTAGACTTCTGACTTTTGAAAAAAAAAAACATCTTCAGCTAATATACTTCTGATAGTTTTCGTTTTTGCTGCTTCATCATTTTCTTTTTCATCTTTCGTTGCTAGTTGGTGAATTGTTATTTTAGTTGACTTTGTGGAGGTTAGGGTTAGGGTTAGTTGATATTGTAAAGTTCTCTTTGATCTTCAAGTCTTCAGCTTTCTTTTCTCTTTCAATTTGAAGGCGTCAATTATATCTCCTATATCCTAAAATTTGAAATCCCGAAAAAACACAGAACACTCTTATCACTGCTTATTGGTTCCTATTTACTTGGCCGACGACGTGTGCAGAGTTAGACACAAAGTCGGTTTTAAATGTGAGGAAAATCCAACTCCCCAAAAAGGGACACTGGATTGGAACAAAACATTAAAATTTCCTCTGTCTAGAAGGACTTCTCCCTCACCGATCGAGGACAGAAAAGATGAAGTGCAGTACCAGAACAGATACTACACTTTTCTCGTAGCCAAAAGGCCAAAGAACTTACCGGTTATTCACAGCTTTCAGAAGTTCGCTTTGGTTTGTCCTATTTTTTTTGTTATTATTTTACCGAGACGAATATTCTACACACTCACCTGAAAAGTCACGCTGACAACTAGCATACTTTGTTCGTTATTTTGAATCCAGAAAAGACGCAGGCGCAGGCTGCTTCACCTTATATACGTTAAAGTGGACATTCGTGGTGTATATGAGGTTACGGATTTGTCAGTGACAATGAAGACAGATGAGAGTTTGGTATAAAGAAAGGCTCCGCACTATATACCATCTCGCCAGAAAATAATGACTGCTAACATTTCTCAAGCTTCAATTATTAACCCATTCTTTTTTTTTTAGCATAGTTCACCCCCAAACAAGGCAGGCCGCCACTGTAGACGTAAGGGGCTACTGAGAAAAAGAATGAGAGTTTTTTTTGGGGGGGGGGGGGAGAGGTCAACCTAATTTGGGAGCTGTGCAGCAAGATGTCTGTTTACATTAGTTTTAAATTTATGCATGTCAGTACCGTCAGGAAAACAGGGAGGGAGTTCCAAAGTATTGGAGGGAAGGGGTCAGTCATACCTTTCCCAATAATCCGATGGGATTAGAACAAACTCAATTATTTCAGCTACTCTGTGTGTTTGTATATAAATAATATATAATTATATATATATATATATATATATATATATATAAGTCAGGTTCATATTATATTCCAATAACCATGTTTTTATTTTATTATTTTTTCAAATTTCTAAAAAACATAACATTTCTGCGAGATATATTTTTTACGGTCCGTTTCATTTGTCTTGTGCCAAACAACATTTTTATGTCAATATCGTCTCTGCAACATTACAAAATCATCAGAAAAATTCACAAAGAGTAAAAAGTTCTTGGATTAAAGTGTCTTTAAAAAACCAACACTATACAGTGGTTCATTTTTAGGTGAAACCAAACAAAAAACAAAGAAAACTCACATGTGGGGGAACCCATTAATACGCCATTTTGAATTTTTTTCGTTCAGAGCTAGTACATCCTAAAGGTTGTGTGGACATTTATAAATTTTAATTCAGTAATATTTTTTATATATATATATATATATATATATACACGAGGCCTGTCTAAAATGTATCCGACCTTAGGCCAGAAAAATATTTCAAATACGTGACGGGGTTGGAACCCTAATCACCTTCAAAGTAGGCCCCTCGTGCTTACACACACTTAGCCCACCGATCCATCCACTGCTGGAAACACCTCTGGAAGTCTTTTTTTTAGAATGGTGTTCATCTCCGCCGTCGCGTTCCACATTATCTCTTTTTTCGCACCCTCTGAACAACAGCTGCACTCCGAGCAGTTTGGAGCCTGCCAGAACGCTGATCACTCCCTGCTGAAGTGCGGCCATTTTTGAATCGGTTGAATCACTCCTTAATTTGTGTTTCTCCAAACACCTAAATCTAATGCGACGGCGGAGATAAACACGATTCCAAAAGAAGACTTCCAGAGGTGTTTCCGGCAGTGGATGGATCGGTGGGCTAAGTGTGTGCAAGCACAAGGGGCATGCTTTGAAAGCGATTAGGGTCCCAATACCGTCACGTATTTGAAATATTTTTTATGGCCTAAGGTCGGATACCTTTTAGACAGGCTTTGTATATGTATATATAAAGGGTGATCAAAAAAAAAAAAAAATGCAAAGGAAATAGCAATGCGTTGAGACCATGGCCATCCCTACTATGGGTATGGCCATGGTTGAGACACAATCTATTACTTTGATAAAATACATGGTGACCCAAAACAAATGCCACCCATAAAATCGTCAATAAAATTCACAATTCTTTCTGTAATCCAACCATATTTGGTACAAATAAACCCTAGTCTATGGCTGACTTGTCCACCAAGTTTCATTCATTAATGTCCAACAGTCTTTACTTTATTGCTGTTCAATGATATATGGGGATAATTTGATAATCGTGAATGAGTTTCACACTCATCGAACCTTAACCCCTTGCTAGATTTTCATCAGTGAGATTATCTCAAACATGTCTATCAAAGCAATCCAAGAGTTAAAAAGTGCGGGTACCATCTTTCTTCTAAAACTTCTTTATCTACCTCTCTCTCTCTCCCACAAGTAACATTTCACAGCAAAGATCGATAGAAAAAAAAGGGTCCCAAATGCCCCCTCACACACATGACTAATTTTATTCCTGTTGACCCCCAAAAGAATGAATCTTTCAAAATAAGAAAATGTGTCTATGGTAATGCTGAAAAATAATATATCAACTTTGTGGTGTATCTTGTGTAGTTGCTAACTTTTAGGTGAGCACACACACACAACTGCTCTTTATATTGTTATTTCTAAAGTAAAATTTGAGTTCACTTTTAAATATATATAACTTAAGAATGATAGAATTAAAAAAAATATTTGTTTAGTTTTGTTAAAAACCATTAAGGAGTACCTGTTTACTTGCCTCCCCACAAGGGTAGAGTTAGACACACTGTCGGTTTTTAATGTGGGGAAAATCCAGCTCCCCACAAAGTGGCACTGGATTGGGAGTAATTTTTTTTTTTAAGTTTACATTATTTGGGGGGGGGGGGGGGGTGAAGCAAAATTGAAAGAAAAATGCAGCTTTTTTTTTTAGCTAAGATTTTTCCACAAAACATATTTTTCCATTAAAAATATAAAGCAACATTGTTTTATTCCCTGCTTCCTTTGTTCCAGCTCGTTTGACTTGTTGGTCAAGTGGTCTTCATCAAGTCGCTGTTCAGGTACCCCGTTATAATACATCTTCTCTACCAGTAGCTTCTTTCCAAGAACTGCAGGCTTGTGGAACTCTCTTCCTGCTGACTGTTTTCCTCCTACCTATAGCCTTGGTCTTTTCAAGACTAAGATCAATAAGCATCTCCTGTCTTTGCGATAATCATCTTTCGTTCTTTTTAGCTCCTTACATCAAGTGGCTTCATGCCTGGTCTGAAGCGACTGCCATAAAAATCAAAACATGAGTGTAATGATGTTCAAAGTATGTGGTTCACTTAGCAAGTATGCTAATGGGGTGCCGGATTATTGTATACAGGATATGCATAGGCGATACAGCCCAGCTATGCTAATTGCTGCATTAGCCAAGCTAACTACATTACATCACTCGGAATCTTATGGGTTTCATGCCCCGTGGGGATCTATGGCTTCTTTACTCTCTGCTCCTTTCTATAATGTTATGTGTCTTCCCCGCTATGGGATCTGGCACGGGAGTTTTTTTGCTTCCTAATTTGACTCTTCAGAAGAACTATGATCATTTTCTGCCACGTTTTCATGCTCACTTATACAGGGTGATCGCTAGAAAAGCAAAGAAATTCAATTTCTTCAGCAATTCCTGACTTCATTGCATCGGATGATTGACCCTGAAAAAGTCCCAAACTTAAAGGTCATGGATTACTGTGCTTGGAGCTTGTTATTAGCAGAAACTCAAAAGTGTCGATGTGACAGACTCTATTGATGATTTCAAAACGTGTTTGGCAAGAGCTGGAAATGATATGCCATAGGTTACTCTTCGATACGCCACGCGAGCTTGGATTTCGAGGTTAAGACGTTGCTATGAAGTGCACAGACGACATTTTGAGCATCTGTGAGTGTATTATAATATTAGTCTTTGAAAAACTTTTTTTTTGTAAAAAGAAATTACCGTTTGACAAATTTCCCGCTTTTTTAGCGACTACCCTGTATTATCATTTATAGCGTTACCACTATCTCCACTTAGGGTCTCTTCATATTCTTGACTAGGTCTTCACGGGCAACAATGTTATTGCCCTTTCTGCATATCAATGCGGTGTTATGGTTAGGGTTAAGGTTTAGGGTAAGGGTTAGTAAGGTTTAGGGTTAGTAAGGTTTAGGGTAAGGGTTAATAAGGTTTAGGGTAAGGGTTAATAAGGTTTAGGGTAAGGGTTAATAAGGTTTAGGGTTAGTAAGGTTTAGGGTTAGTAAGGTTTAGGGTAAGGGTTAGTAAGGTTTAGGGTAAGGGTTAGTAAGGTTTAGGGTTAGTAAGGTTTAGAGTAAGGGTTAGTAAGGTTTAGAGTAAGGGTTAGTAAGGTTTAGGGTAAGGGTTAGTAAGGTTTAGGGTTAGGAAGGTTCAGGGTAAGGGTTAGTAAGGTTTAGGGTTAGTAAGGTTTAGAGTAAGGGTTAGTAAGGTTTAGGGTAAGGGTTAGTAAGGTTTAGGGTTAGTAAGGTTTAGGGTAAGGGTTAGTAAGGTTTAGGGTTAGTAAGGTTTAGGGTAAGGGTTAGTAAGGTTTAGGGTAAGGGTTAGTAAGGTTTAGGGTTAGTAAGGTTTAGGGTAAGGGTTAGTAAGGTTTAGGGTTAGGAAGGTTCAGGGTAAGGGTTAGTAAGGTTTAGGGTAAGGTTTAGGGTAAGGATTAGTAAGGTTTAGGGTAAGGTTTAGGGTTAGGAAGGTTTAGGATAAGGGTTAGTAAGGTTTAAGGTAAGGGTCCTTTTTGCATTATGAAATTCGCTCATTCAGCTTCTCCATTTCTCTTGTACCACACGTCGAGTAAGACATTGTTAATGGGGTTCTAATCAGTCTACCCATTAATGCAGACAGGATTTTCTAATCTATCTGCATTTGGTATTATTTTGTAACTTAATAATAATCTCGGTAAAAAAAAGTTTCAATCTTCTCTTGCTGAAAAGAAATGCGAGCATTTTTAACAAGAGGCAAACAAAACAAAAGAGGGGTGAAAAAAAAAAAAATACAACAAATAAATGTTACCAAAGGCAAGATAATTTACTCTACTTGGATAAGTTTTGTTTTAACTTATTTTAAAGCGCTTTCTTTTTTAGTTCAATACAAAACTAGTGTCAACTGTTAAATTAGAACGAAAAACATACTGGCCGACATTAGAGTCACGTGGAGTCTCGATAATCGCTCAAAAATCGAAAATTACACAAAAATACTGGTAATAAAAATATACACTTCGGTTAAACGGTACATTTTCGCACGATCGGTGACAGTTACTAGCTTTGATTCTGTTTAATATTTGTGTAATTTTCGATTTTTGAGAGATTATCGAGACTCCATGTGACCGTCTAATTTTTTTGTTGTTATTTTTGCACATACTCTTTGTTATATGCCCTTTAAATGTTATCCAATTAGAAACTTCTGGCCTGGAAATAAGTCAGCATTCTACATTAAATTCATATGCAAAACTGATCCCCCGCTCTAAAATTCTAAAATAACTGTTCGTTTTTTTTAATTTTTGCTGCCAAGATTTTCAGGGTGTTTCCGTGTAATCGCCTAAAAAAAAGTAGAATCTCTCTTTTTAGCATTAGCATAGGGGCATCATGAACAAATTCATCCTCTAATGCATGCACATGGTAAATGTCAAAGGTCAACGATTTCTAAGAAATAACCGAAAAAACTTGGCGGTAAAAAATTAAATTATTACATGCTCTCCTTTAACCCTACCACTAAATGGTTATTTTCACGTTTCGGCCGATGTAATCTCCGACCTTCTTCAGGTTCAACTTTTTCAAATTTGGGATTATTCGAAAAGATGAACCTGAAGTTTGGAGATTACATTGGCTGAAACGTTGTGAGAATAGTAGTCCGAATAATCCAAATAACACATTTCAAGTTTTATAATTTCATAAAAATTTATGTTTTTCTGAAAAAAAAAAAAAAAAACGATAAACGAATAAGGGAGAAATATGGCCGCCGTGTAAATCACATCCAAGGGAGATATACGAACTTTTACGAAATAGAGAAATAAAGTCTTGAAATTTGGGTGTTATCTCCCTTAGCTACCTTGAATATAACCAAAAATGCTGCTGATATATCGACATTACCTGTTTATAGGTAAAATTTAATTTTCTTTTATAAAATAAAAACTAGTTGATTAATTTACGTGATTTTTGATATGCGTATAAATTCATTCACTGACAAATATGTACATCAAACAAATATTTCTTAGGTTTTTTTTGGGGGGGGGGGCATTTCTGCAGATTAAGGACGGGACGAAATTTATTTGTTTTCATTTTAGAAGAGCTCCAATAGTTTAAGGGTGCGACAACTCTCTTTTTGTTTTCCACTGCAGATTCTTTCCGAACAAATTTCTGAATTGTATCCCGTTTAAAAAAAAAACAAGAGAAAAATTAATTTTTGAAACTGTAAAAAGAAAAAAATGTTTTAAATGTGTTTAACTAAACACGATGACTTCTAATTTAAATTTTGTTTAACTGTTCGTTTTGAAATGAAACTTGATTTTTTTTTTTTTTCGAACAAATTACGTACTTAAAAGTGAAACAAATAGAGTTGTCGGCCTTTTAGACTATTGGAGCTCTTCTAAAATAAAAACAAATAAATTTCGGCCCGTCCGTAATCTGCTGAAGTGCCTTATTTATTTATTTTTTTTTCGAATGTCTCCGCACTTCTGGATAAGCATAATTTCTTTAATGTCATTGTGAAACAGCAGAAGCACCTCATTTTTTAATATTAAAAAATATTAAATAAATTTATAAAGCCATAATTAAAAAAAAGCTTATGAGTCATGTGTTGATGTCTAGTAACAGATTAAGCATTTTTTTGCTGATAGATTTTATCTACAATCAAATCAATCTTATTACATCAAATGCCCTGAAATTGTTATAAGGCAAGATAAAATATAAAAAGAAAACATGAAAAGACAGAAAAAAAAAAAAAAATTTAAGTGTCCGAAAACAAAGTCGGCTGCCATATTGTAGATAATCTTGGATTGAATCACGTTCATAAAAACAAAATCTCGCTTGAAACATTTTTAATTAAGTTCTTTAAAAATTGATTAAAATCATGAAAAAGTTAATTTCTACATTTAAAATGTAAATTTTATCAATTTTAATGTTATTGTAAAAAAAATAATTTAAAAAAAATCTAAATACGTGAAAAATAAGATAGCCTCGTTGACAAAGTTTACAAGACAAATATGCATAATTCGTTATTTAAAATAATTTTTTTAAATATACTATTTTTTTTGGTTTAAAAAGAAATAATAAAATTTAATAAAAAGAGTATCTAAAATTTCCAGCAAAAAAGGATTTTCTTTTCTAAAAAAAAAAAAAAAATGAATCGATGTTAGATTAAACAACTCGATTACCACGAGGTGAAGCAAATACCAATTTGTCGAAATTGAAATAAATATTTCCACAAATGTCTCTTTTTTTTCTTCTTATTTGTTAAAAAAAATGATATTTTTTTAACTATTCATTTTTTTAAAATCCAATTCTTGTTTTTAAATATTCACATTTTTTTTTTTAATTCACGTTTCTGTTTTTAAATATTCACATTTTTTTTACCCTTTAAAAAATCCATCTCATTTTTGCCCTTGTTTTATCCATTTGCAGCCTTGACATTTTTACAAGTTTAAAAAAAATAAATAAATCAGGGGTGAATCAATTTAGACTAGTACCGCAGAAAAAAAAATACATCCTGAGAAATGAAGACCTATTTCGACAAGAGACTCGATCTGTTCAAAGTGTATGAGAAAATGGTAAAAATTGTTTATGGAAAGAAAAAGAAGATTAAAAATAAAACAAAAACCTTTGCTTTTCATCCGGGCTTTCATAGTAACACCTCGATGACCTTTCACGATAGATTTCCTTTTCTACGGATGTACATACGCACATAAATTTATCACAGTCAACTAAATAGGGCAGCATTTTTCAATTGAAGATTATTAAAATTTTGATCAGCATAAGTAAAGGCACCAGCACCAACACATGTACATAAGTCAAACTCTCTCTCCCTCCCTCTCTTCCCTCTCTCTCTCTTCCCCCCTCTCTCTCTCTCTCTTCCCCCCTCTCTCTCTCTCTCTTCCCTCTCTCTCTCTTCCCCCCTCTCTCTCTCTCTCTCTCTCTCACACACACACACACATATATTACAGGGTGTTCGCGACAAATTTGACATTTTTTGGAACGAAAAGCATCATATCTTGGTGTAGTTATTTATTTTCCTACCACAAGGTAAGATGTGACACAAGGTCGGGAAAGTGGGATTTGAAAAGCCAGCGCCCAAGAAGGTGAGCACTCTGGCCTACAAAAAATGCCTGGGCAGCCCCGTCGGCATTCCCCAGTAGGGGCGCCTCAGGCAGTAAGCAATAAACTTACTCCTCCCCAAAGAGGGGAGGCAAAGCCTGGGAGGGTGAACCTCCTAGAACTGCACAGGACAGACCCATAGACCGGCAGAAATCAAGCCCCGAAGGCCAAAACAATACCGGTTTATGGGGGGCAGTATCCATCGGAACAGATACTACACTTTGATCCCAGAGGATCTTTTATAGGAGCCTATCTTAGCAGGGACTGAAAAAGAAACTCCTATAATATTTTATAAAAACAAGGTCGGCAAACGCAACAAAAACAAAGCCGTTCTATAAATAACAAAGAATATATTTATTTGAGTGACCTACACCGTTGGGTGTAGGTTGCTGACGGTGTAGAAAAGGAATTAAAGTAAGAAAGTTTGGTTGGCTGCCGAGAGTCTTCTGGGAGCAATATATCTTCAGGTGAAGATAGATTTGCTCGAAGTCGGTAACCGAGGCAGGAGAGAGGACGTCTTTCTTCATTGGTGTCAGGAAACTCTCTGTGGCTGCTGTCTAAATCCCAAAGGGTCTGGAAGTAGTCCTTCAAAATTCCAGTTAAAATTAATACGCCCTGAAGGCTGATTGGTTATCGTGTGACCAAACCACCTCACAGGGCTGCTCTCTGCGAACCGAAAATAAATGCTGATGTTTATGATTGCTATACTTTTGCCGAACGCAGCTCACTTGAAAAAGCCGCACTGAGCTGCCACGACAAGACCTGAACCTGGACACCATGGTCTTCATGGCGTCCTTTGAGAGACGTCTGCACACCATCGTGGTAATCAGCTTGTCTTTGATGTTGCAGGCGGTACGGTTGGTTTCTTTCTCAACCGCTCCCCAATTAGACAAGTTGGGGAGCCAGATGTTGGGACTAGTGAAGTCGTGGAAGTTCTCAGATAGCTACTTGACTGTATTTTCCCGGAGGTGCGACACAGAGCAAAGTCCTTCTGCCACATGTATGGCCTTCCCGCAGCCACCCTCTTCACCCAGCGCTTGACAACAGAGGACAGTAATTCAATATAGTCATCTGAATTGAATCTGAGTCCCTTTTCAGAGATGTGGGGTGGTATAACGTGACCTTCGCTGGAAACACATTATCCAAAGACCCATCACAGTTTGAGGGAACTTGGTCTTCATGACGTGTGGGACTTCATGCGGACCGTAGGCTAGCTAACTGTTGTTCTGCACGTTATGAACTTGGTCCTGGGAAGAACCAGAGCATTCCCTGCTTGACTGGATGATTGACCTTGACTGGGTGCTTGACCTTGTTGAGGAGTTCCTTGGCTTTTGTAAAGTGTTTCTCTTGGGCTTTGGCGGTGAGTAGTTTGCCTATGCATCTTTTGTATAAGAAGTAGCGAAGATCCCCATTTGGCGCTGTCTTCATAGTCGTCACTCCAACGCCAATCTCTCTCGCTAAGGTTCGCATTATCTTGTCTGGACCTTTCCCAAACTATTTTGCAGCTTCTCGTTGAATTTTGTTGTGTGGATACAGTTAGTTTCGGAAATTTATTTCTATTTTGGGCATGAGGGGTGGGGCAGGTCAACATGTTGCCACTGTACAAATGTGTGTCAAGGTTAGCCGTCTGGTTGCGAGTTGTTTTCCCGGCCTTTTTTTTTTCAGCAGCATCATTGTTGTAATGAAGTCTAGAGGTGATGTCATTCCGGTGTAGCCTCGGTCTGGTTGCAAGTTGTTTTCCCGGTCTTTTTATTCAGTGCCGACCAGGGAGCAGAAGAGAACAGTTCAGTTCCAACGGACTCCGTCTGTTATCAAAATGGACGTAAAATATTTGGATGTTTTCTACTCGTTCTTAGAGTAAGAACGTTTTATTTAGAAATTCAGGGTATCTGAGAGACCCTATTTTTAAAGAAATATAGCTGCAGCTAAGATTTTCTGAATTTTTTAATCCAGCGCGAATCATAATGCAGGTCACGCTCTTCCAATATTTCGGTGCTTTCCAGTTGTCCAGAAACAGCTATCCGTTGCACTTTACCATTCTAAAATACTTCAAATGATTCTGAAATGAAAAAATATCAAAAAAATTTCAAATTTGTTTCAAACACCTTGTATATGGGTTGTTTGGCTTCTTTTTTTTTACTAATGAGTCACCACTTATCAAGGCCAAAAACCACTCTAGAATAAAGGTCAATGAGATTGTCAGTTGAATGATGAAGAATATTATGAGAGGATTGAAACTAGTGAATGAAATAACTAAATTTGATTACTTATGAGGACGATTTATGACAAGTATTTGTTGACATTCGATTTATAAGATGACCATGTTATAGTCTACCGAGAAGCAGTTCCATGGTAATGTATTCCACAGATGGAAAGTTCTTGTAAAGGAACTCTATTCATGAAAGTTCCATTTGATGTTGGAGAAAGCATGGGAATTGACAGAGGTTGACCTCTCAAACGTGCTAGCCAGCAGATTCTGTTCAATCTCAATTTAGGCTAGTTTATATAACATTTTAGGACACCCACGTATCCACAATTGTAAACGTCCATTCTGGGAGTTTGCTTTCGGCGTCAATGTAGCCACGCCCACCTACAGAACATGGCTTCCATCCATTTATTGTATATTAACAATGATTGTATTTCCGTCTGCAGATGACCTTCACAGGTGTGACTGCATCAAATCACCAGACATGTTATGCCTCCGTGTCAATCATCCATGTTTTGTTTCTTCCAGCCAGGTGTGTGTCTGTGTCAAGTAGGCTTTATTTATTACAGCCAGGTGTGATTTCCGATACACCAGACTCGATATTTAGCATTTAGAGATCAGTCGAGCACCATCCATGGAAATAATGGTAGAGTAGAGAAAGACTAGCAATGTCTCTTCTGTGATAAAGAGGGTGTAGCTACCAATACAAAGCAAGGACATTGATGGAGGTTGAACTTTCAAACTTGCTAGCCAGCAGATTCTGATTGATCTCAATTTATGTTAGTTTATTTTGGGACATCCACACACCCACAATTGCAACCGTCCGTTCTGGGTTTTCGCCTTTGCCATCAATGTAACCACGCCACTTATGGGACGTGCCTTCCATCCATTTATTGTTTATTTAGCAACGACAGAAGATGCGGAGGATGGGTGTGATAACAGCTTCAGTAAAACATGTGAAACTTACATGGATATTAATAATAATCATATAATTGTGTCGGGTTGAAATGAGGGGGTGGGGCTTCTTTTTGCTTTTTTTTTTTGGCTGAAGTGACAGGAAGGCTGAAAGGTTGATGAGGAGGTTGTTGGTTATGGCAGTGGTGGGAATAAATATGGGAAATTGTATTACAAGTGGCAATGGTGGGAATAAATATGGGAAATTGTATTACAGGTGGCAGTGGTGGGAATAAATATGGGAAATTGTATTACAGGTTGTAGTGGTGGAAATTAATATGGGAAATTGTATTACAGGTGGTAGTGGTGGGAATAAATATGGGAAATTGTATTACAGGTGGTAGTGGTGGGAATAAATATGGGAAATTGTATTACAGGTGGTAGTGGTGGGAATAAATATGGGAAATTGTATTACAGGTGGTAGTGGTGGGAATAAATATGGGAAATTGTATTACAGGTGGTAGTGGTGGGAATAAATATGGGAAATTGTATTACAGGTGGTAGTGGTGGGAATAAATATGGGAAATTGTATTACAGGTTGTAGTGGTGGAAATTAATATGGGAAATTGTATTACAGGTGGTAGTGGTGGGAATAAATATGGGAAATTGTATTACAGGTGGTAGTGGTGGGAATAAATATGGGAAATTGTATTACAGGTGGTAGTGGTGGGAATAAATATGGGAAATTGTATTACAGGTGGTAGTGGTGGAGTTGGTGATGGTGGAGTGATTAAAATAGAGATGGTGGAAATGCTGTTGTTGGTCGTGGAGGTGTGTGTAAGTGGTGGAATGATGGTGAAAGTAATGGAAATATTGGTGGTGTATATGGAGGTGATGGTGGTGGTGTCCGTGAAAAGTGTTAGAAATGGTGGTGTTAGAGTTGGTGATGGTTGAGATAAGATTGCAGATGACTTTCGCAGGTGTCTCTGCATCAAATCACCAGGCTTTATTTATTCCTGTCAGGTGCAATTTCCGGTACACCAGACCCCATATGCAATAATTGGAGCTCAGTCGAGCACCATCCACATGGAAATGATGATCGAGTAGAGAAAGACTAGTAATGTTGCTTCTGTGATAAAGAGGGTGTAGAGAACAATACAAGGTTCCAGGAGGCAAACCAGAAGAATCCCTGACTCAAAGTCCGCAGCAAACAGTGGCCAGTTAGATTCAATTTCTGATATTAAATTTCATCCATAATATAACTTCCGGTGAGAGTTTCAACTTCCCAAATTTATTAATTTTTATTAATATTTATTAATTTATTTATTAAATTGTTAGGTGAAAGTACAGAATAGTTAACAAAGATACCCCCCCCCCCCCATTTATCCATGTTAAGAATAGCTTTCTAAATAATGTTTTTATTTCAGCATGGTCAATAAAATGCAGGAAATTTTATAGAAGGTTATTCTTCACATGGGGAGGTGAGGGTGGGGGGTCTTTGTTAACTATTCTGTACTTTCACCTAACAATTTAATAAATAAAATAATAAATATTAATAAATAATGTTATTATTTCAGTAAAATTTTATAGAAAGCCATTCTTAACATGGGGAGGTGAGGGTGGGGTTCTTTGTTAACTAATCTGTACTTTCACCTAACAATTTGATAAATAAATTAATAAATAAAAAAATAGTACAAAACTTGGCAAACAACAAGAGTAAGCGACCCAAAACAGGAAGTCTTTAATATCAGGAACTGAGTCTGACCGGACACCGTTTGCTGCAGACTTTGAGTCGGGGATTCTTCTGGGTTGCCTTTCAGTCTTTAACGATGTGAGGGATGCTAGGACTTTGTTAAGTCGTTTCTGGTTAAATCATGTTTTGGGGGCCATTAAATTAGCTTTTTGCATTTTGATTACTTTGAACTTTTGCAATAAAGAAATCTTATCGAAGATCTCAATGTCAACAAAGAGGCATATCATTCTCTGTGGCTGCGAGACATGCCCAATGAGGGTGGTTGATCAGTGGAAGTTGGAAGTTTTCGACAAGGATTACCTCCACCGCATCTTGCATTGCCAGCAGAGAATCTACCAAAGTGGATGCATCGATTTTGGTAGATTCTCTGCACAGACGGAGTTTTCCTTTGGTACTTATTATTTTTGATAAAGGGAAGTTTTTACCGAAATATTAAGTAAATGATTTTTAATAATCATCCGGACAACACACAAACGGCTAACACCACACTTGCTGTTATGTAAGATTTTAAGAAAAAATAAATAGTAAGTCCCATTTCGATTTATTGTTTTTGTTCCTTCCAGCTTACAACCTACTCGGCACTTTGCATTGCCCTCAGCCTTTTTAAAACATACTAATATATATATTGATCAGTGGAAGTTGGAAGTTTTCTCCACCGCATCTTTCATTGGCAGCAGATCGACAACATCTCAATCTAAAGTCTCTGCAACTTGTCGGCCAGAGGGAGAGCTAATTTGCCATGTAATTCTCCCTGCTGTTATGTTGAGGACTGTTGCGCCCACTTTTTTTGTTATGACTACATCGTTTAAGCAATTGTACGCTACGTATTTCTGAATTGCTAATTTTGAGTTCAAATATAAATGGTTATTTACGGTTGAATAAGCAGAAGATAGTTTTCTTAGACACCAAGCATACTAGTCGATCGTACGTCCTCGACAATTAATCCGGCAGAGTCTGGGGCATTTTGATGCCAGTGGCCTTGCTCTGTCGGGTTGAGGTATGATTCTGTTCAGTCCGACGCTTTTTTATCGCCAATCAACTGAGGCAGATCTACCGGAGAATGCCGACGGTGCTGATCGGACAGTTTTGTGGGCCAGGGTGCAACAAAAAATATAGCATTAAATGGGAGCCAAAATATTTAAAGAAATTTTAATAAAGAACAAAAAAATAAAGTTTGGTAACTTCAGTGACCTGCAGAAATTCAGTGCAGAAGGGAGGGTGTCTAATGGGCGGAAGTTCGAAGTCTTTGACTGACAATCGGCGCCTTTGCTGCATCTTGCATTGCCGGTGAGTTGACTGTGTCACAAGTGCTGTTCTCTGCCAACGCCTCAATCTTAAGTCTCTGCCATCTGTCCTGTTGCAGCGACGTCTTCGATGGGTTGAACATGCGGCTTGGACAGAGAGCTAATTTACGATGTAATCCTCCCTAACTTTCTGTCTGGGTGGAATTGAAAAAGTTTCCATTCGGCGAAAAAGGGTCCTGTTTGATTTGGCTTGCGGGAGAGCGAATACTTTCAAAATTTTATTATTTTTATTCGGCTCGGAGGAAGTGATGACGGAGGTTGTTGACCTAATTTAATTTTAATTTTGTTCAATTCGGATTTAACCATGGCCATCCCTACTACAGGCCAGGCAATCGTGCAACTGGGGTCTTTTACTGGGGGCCATGTGAATTTTCTTAAATCATCAACTGGTGCAGATCCTTTTTTTCTTTTTAACCACAATATACAAGTAATGATCTTTTGACATAAGTACAAATTCTCTAAAAAAATCCAACATTAAAATAAAAATTCTTCATTGAAATATGCATTTGTCTTTGTTTATTCAAAATTACCGGTCTCTTCATTTATAGGAATTCGTCAATAATTGTCAAATTTATCAATTAGCTCATTGTGGTTCTTATTATTTGGTATGTAAAACACATAAAAACATCAAACTAATCTCACAGAGGAATTTTACCGTTGTTTGCAACTTCTATATCGAATATTTAAGAAAATTCACATGGCCCCCAGTAAAAGACCCCAGTTGCTTGATTGCCTGGCCTGAAGTAGGGATGGCCATGGATTTAACGGATTCTCCATTTACCAGTGAACTTTGTTTTGATTTGTACAGCGCAGGTCAAGTTTTTGGAATTTGGAGTGAGTTTATTGAACTTTTTATACTATTTGATTTGATTTATTTATCGTTGTAATAATCAACTTAAACATTGGATACTTTTCACTTCATCGATTGCTGATGCATCTCACGATTGGACAACTTTTTCAGTTCTTTCAATTCCTCGTATTTGGACTGTCACTCATTACTTGGATCAATCTTCAGTCAACCTGGATATATTTCCTGATTATGTTTTTTAAATTGTATGACTTGGATGGATTGTATAGATTCAACAAAAAAAGTATGTTTTTGGGTTGATATATTTGATGTTATATATTTTTAGGTATTTTTGTATATATTTTTATATATTTTCAAAGTGTAATTCTATTACCGGTAATAATACCACTGCGGTAATGGTCCTCTGAGGAGAAGAATTATCTTTGAAAACTCATGAGCTAAGGACTTTAAGATACTTTGCTTGAACTTTGAATTATAATAAAATTTGATTGACACCTTATTTTATTATTTCATTTTATATTATTATATTAATGCTCTATCCTGTATATTGAGCTTCAGTTTTTATCCGGATGTTTCACTAATTATAAGATATTAGTTGACACTTTATCTTTTGTTGGATTACTTTATATATATATATATATATATATATATATATATATATATATATATATATATATATATATATATATATATATATATATATCATTTGACCTAATAGATACTACATCTTATTATGAATATAAAGAAAAGACTCCATTGTTCAATATCTGGGATGTTGACGTCCATTCTCAAAGACAAAAGACAATGTCTTCATTTCTTTGTGATTCCTGATCTCCATTTTTGAGTCTACAATGTTTTTCCTGTCGATTGAAATATTTCTTGAGATCCGCTTCCATTATGAGACTAGTCGGAATTGTGTGTGATGAGTTGGCCGCGTTTCATTATCTGACAGCAGACCATCTGATATAATTTGTTTCAGAATTTTAGGGATGAGGATTGATAATTTGTATTATTTGTATTATCATTCTCACAACGTTTCGGCCGATGTAACCTCCGACCTTCTTCCACATGGACACATGGTGGATAAAGTTCTTAAGTAATAATCAGTTCTAAGTGACAGTCTTCTGATGGTTGGGGGTTCAATCCTCACAACAGGCGATACGAACTAAGAAAATTAAAAATATTACTTCTACCCGGTTATCACTGATGGAACGAGAATAATCTACCCCTGTGGATTAAATAAACGGCTCCGTTCGAAATATCTGAATTCGACAAGACACACTTGAAGAAGGTCAGAGGTTACATTTATTGAAACGTTGTGAGAATAACATTAGAGATAAGAACAGTAGTCCGAACAATGTAAATTATACATATTTAATGGCTTTTTTATTTCTGTTTTGTATAGTTTTGTTTTTTATTTCTGTTTTTTTTTAAATATTTCTGTTTTCATCTCTGTTTTTTTTTAATTAATTATTTTTGTTTTTATTTCTGTTTTTTTCTTCCTGTTTTTATTTTTATTTATCTATTTCGTTTTTTTCCCTATTTTTTCTGTTTTTTTTTATATTTCTGTTTTTTATATTTCTGTTTTTAATATTTGTTTTTTATTTCTGTTTTTAAAAATTTCTGTTTGTTTTTAATTTCTGTTTTTACTGTTTTTTTATTATTTCTGTTTTTATTTCTGCTTTTATTTCTGTTTTTTAAAATTATTTCTGTTTTTATTTATGTTTTTTTTTAATTAATTATTTTTGTTTTTATTTCTGTTTTTTTCTTCCTGTTTTTTATTTTTATTCATTTATTTCGTTTTTTTCCCTATTTTTTCTGTTTTTTTAAATATTTCTGTTTTTATATTTCTGTTTTTAATATTTGTTTTTTTATTTCTATTTTTTTTCATTTCTGTTTGTTTTTAATTTCTATTTTTACTGTTTTTTTATTATTTCTGTTTTATTTCTGCTTTTATTTCTGTTTTTTTTAAATTAGTTCTGTTTTTATTTCTGTTTTTTTTTTTTAATTAATTATTTTTGTTTTTATTTCATTTTTTTCTTCCTGTTTTTTATTTTTATTTATCTGTTTCGTTTTTTTCCTATTTTTTCTGTTTTTTTAAATATTTCTGTTTTTTTTATATTTCTGTTTTTAATATTTGTTTTTTATTTCTGTTTTTTTTTCATTTCTGTTTGTTTTTAATTTCTGCTTTTACTGTTTTTTTATTATTTCTGTTTTTATTTCTGCTTTTATTTCTGTTTTAAAAAAAAATTTCTGTTTTTATTTCTGTTTTTTTAAATTTATTATTTCTGTTGTTACTGTTTTTTTATTATTTCTGTTTTATTTCTGCTTTTATTTCTGTTTTTTTTTATTAGTTCTGTTTTTATTTCTGTTTTTTTTTAAATTAATTATTTTTGTTTTTATCTCTGTTTTTTTCTTCCTGTTTTTTATTTTTATTTATTTATTTCGTTTTTTGCCCTATTTTTTTCTGTTTTTAAAAAAATATTTCTGTTTTTTTATATTTCTGTTTTTAATATTTGTTTTTATTTCTGTTTTTTTTTTTTCATTTCTGTTTGTTTTTAATTTCTGTTTTTACTGTTTTTTTATTATTTCTGTTTTTATTTCTGCTTTTATTTCTGTTTTTTCTGTTCTTTTTTATTGTGATCACATAAAAAAAAATTTTTATAATGTTTTTTTTTCAATATTTAAGGTTTCGCACATATTTCTGCTGGACATGTTTTTCTGACATTTTCTAGCATTTCTGCCGTATATTTCTATTTACTTTAATCTACGCACCCAATGTGTGTACTTACGTACATATGCTGCAGTTTTTTTTTCCTTTTTGATTTTTTTTTACTTTTTAAAATTTCTTTTAATTTAAATTTGATATGTGAATTTGCTTCAGTGAGATTTTGACTATTGGCTTACTTCAAATATCAAACCTTTTCTTGGCCGTGTGGATTTATTATTTTTTGTATTTAGAATACTTTGTCAAAAATGGTAGAAGTCCAGCAGCAAATACTATACGATGAGAAATGTTCCCCGTGTCGAATTATCAGTGGTTGCAAAATGGCAGACAAGAAAACCTGAATAGCGTAAATTGTTCTCATCACGAAATGTTCCATTTTTATTTGTGTTCAGATGTAGTTGCAGAATATCATCATCATCATCATCATCATCATCATCATCATCATCATCATCATCATCATCATCATCATCATCATCATCATCATCATCATCATCATCATCATCATCATCATCATCATCATCATCATCATCATCATCATCATCATCATCATCATCATCACCACCACCATCATCATCATCATCATCATTATCATCATCATCATCATCATCATCGTTTTAATGTCTGTTTTACATGTTGGCATGTGTTGGACAGCTTTTAGAAATCCACTTCCAAACTAATCTATCTCTAGCCAAGTCTTTATTTATACCTCTTTCTCTCAAATCCATATTTCTCACTTCCTTCCATGTTGTCCTTGGCTTACCCCTGCCAACTGAGCCTGCTACCTCAACTGTTCTACATTTACTAACCCAAACACTATCAGCGATTCTTTCAATGTGACCAAACCAACAAAATCTTCTGTTCCTCACACATCTCTCGATAATGACCAGATTTAATCTTCCTCTGAGGTCATCAGATCTAAGCCTGTCTTTAACACTCACATTACACGTCCATCAATGTAATCAACATATTCGGTTTAACGTTTGTGGCATATGTTGGATGACTTTAGGAAATTGACTTCCAATCTCTGACCAGGTCTTTATTTATCACTCTTTCTTTCAAGTCCATCCTTATTACTTTCTCCCATGTTTTCCTTGGTCTTCTCCTGTGTGCTGACCCTGCTACCTTAACTGTTCTACATCTATTAACCCAGGAACTCTCATCTATTCTTTCAATGTGGCCATACCATCGAAGCCTCCTGTTCTGAACACATCTCCTTATACCGTACAGATTTAACCTTCCTCTGAGGTCATCAGATCTGAGCCTGTCTTTACGACTTGTGTTACACATACATCGTATCATTCTCATATCATTTATATCCATGCAACGCATGTCCTCAACCCTCATTAGCCAGGTTTCACTTCCGTACATCATCACACTGCATACACTTGCTTGATAGACTCTTCCCTTGGTCAACAATGGTAATGCTCTGCTGGTTAGTAATGGTAAAAGGTGCTATCACACTAGCACCTGCTCCAATGTGGTGCAATGGTATAACCATGAAACAAAATTTATGAACAACCGCAATAACTTTGCCATCCACACATATTTTCTCCATATCTAAGTTCTCATCTGTCTCCATCTCCATTACACTTCTTGCATACAAATGGTTATTATCTCTTAACCCACCTGTAACTCCACTGTATTTCTTGTGTAATTAGTAACATTCACTCTCAGACCTTTTCATGATATTCCCCCAAGACTCTAACTCAAGTATTCGTCCCTGTTGATGCTGATTCAGTAAATTATTATCCACCTTTATTTTTTTAGTATAGGAATAAAAGTTATATGAACGTAAAAGTTTTATTCATGTTTATGGTGATAATTTGATGCTCTTTTATTAGTCGTTGGTGATGCTGATGATTGGGTCTCACCTCACATGCTAACGAGGTATTGTTGTTGTTGTTATCAAAAGGAAAAAGTGAACAAAACTCATTGTTTTCATCCTTTTGGTGAATGGAAGAAAAGGTTTGTTACGAATTGGACGTTTTTGTTGGCATGAAAATGACAGGCAATGGAGTATTGTTGCCACATCTGGGCTGGTGCATCATCCACTAGTCTCTCCCTCTTAGACAAGGTCCAAAAAAGAGTTGCCAACTTAATAGGTCCCTCACTATCCACCAAGCTCCAGCCCTTGTCCCATCGCCGCAATGTTGCATCCTTGTGCTTGTTTTACAAATACTTCAATGGATTGTACTCCGATGAACTGGCTGCTCTAGTGCCCCCTCGACGTAAATACACTAGACGAACTCGACAATCAGCTAAATCCCATCCATTCACTGTGGAGGTCCCCAGATGCTGGAGAGCCTTCTACTCCAATAGCTTCTTTCCTCATGCTGCTGGCCTCTGGAACTCCCTCCTTTCTCCCTGTTTCCTCGATTGTACCAACATGCAGAGGTAAACAGACATCTCGCTGCACAGCTCCCAACTTAGGATGACACACTAAACCTAGACTCTAACTGTCAGTAGCCCCTTGCGTCTACAGTGGTGGCCTGCCTTGTTTGGCGTGAAATATGTTAAAAAAATTTGTTTTTTTAAATGTAGTCACTTTGTGTGGCAGTATATACATCTTGAATCGTACTGCTTTCTTTTCTTTCTAAACTGATGCTTTTATAGACAACTTCGTAGAAGGTTCTAGATTTGACAGATTCTTGGTGCACATGTATTGGGTTCGTCAATCAGTGTGTTAGTGGTTAAGTCACGCATGTGTACTTGATTCGACTTTCCATCCTCTACGTCATATATACGATCATCAATTAACGTAGCAAGCAATATTTATTTCTGTCATATATACTCCCTCTGGTTGCATATTTTTGATAATATATATGACGAACAAATATATACTACACTGCCCATCACAAGGAGGAGGTGATGCCTAGGAGAATGATCTCATAACAACAGAACTGATACTACACTGCCCCCTCCCCAAAGGAAAAAGTAATTCTTGGGAGGATGGTCTCATACAAAAAAAAACAGATACTACACTACCCCCACCCCACTGCACCCCGAAAAAAAAGAATAGGCAATCCCTAGAGGATGGTATTTTTTTTTAATGGAAATCGCTCCAGCAAGAACGAAAGATGATTGTTGCAAAGACAGGAGATGCCTATTGGCCTCAGTCTTGAAAAGACCAAGGCTATAGGTAGGAGGAAAATAGTCAGCAGGAAGAGAGTTCCACAAGCCTGCAGTTCTTGGAAAGAACCTACTATAATAGGAAGCTGTATTACAATGAGATATCAAAACAGCGAATTGAGGGAGACCACTAGACCAACGAATCAAACGAGCTGGAACAAAAGAAGCACGCAATAGATCAAACAATTCTGAAGAACACATGCCATAATAGTATTTATAGAAAAGACTGAGACTAGCAACACCACATCTGTGAGAGAGAGGGTGCAGAGAAGAAGAAAAGGTAGGGCTAATCAAATTACAGATCCGCTTCTGCACCTTATCAAGAACCCTCAAATGGGACAGAGATTCACCAGTCCAAATATGACAACAATACTCCATATATGGTCTGGTAGTAGATTCGTATAGCCTCAGGTGTGAGAAAGTGTTTGGAGCGATAAAGAGAACCGACTTTATGAGAAGCAGAAAGAGTAATGGATTTAATGTATAAATTCCAAGAAAGATTTGATGAGAGAGAAAGACCAAGAAGTTTCAGAGTCGATTTCTCCTCACGAGCAGAGCCATCCATAAGAATCTCAGAAAGAAAAGGGACACACATACGATTGAAAGAACTATTTGCTATTACCCTCTCGCTTTGAACCATATCTGTTTTTAATACATACCCACAGCTTATCTAATTTTCACCAGGGTCAGCGAGTTGACCTCTGCTGACCTTTCACCTGTCACATTTCCTGCACTAGTTGATCTACCTGTTCAATATGTAACACCCCTTTTGAAACCAAATGCAAGGGAGAAGCCCAATTATAAAAGAGGGACAACATATTCCCAGCGGCATAATTTGACCGAACTTCGTATTCGCATGTTTTAATTTCTCAGGTGCCAAACACCTGGGTTTTGCATGTACAGGTAGTCTCCCGTACATCATAAATAAGTTCTTTGAATATAAGAAATTGTCAGTAACCTCAGCAAAAGCAATATACTTAGTGACAAGCAATATGAAAAGTCTATAAATGTAGTTGTTGATAGACACATAGTATCAAACCTTCAGCCCCTACCATAAACCTAACTTAACCCTTTTCTATGTACATAGTCTCTTTAACCACCCTAAATCCATCATAAACTCAATAATCCCTTCAGTATCTAACAGAATCTCTAAACTATCTGCAAATAAATCTATCTTCGAACAGAACTCTAGCTTCTACAATAATGCTTTGCTTAACTCAGGCTACAATCACAAAATCAAATATAATGGCAATCCCCTTACTCAGGTTAACAACCCCTCAGGCATTATTACACACAACATGACAATACACAGGAGTAAAAAGTTTAACGTATCTGCACCCAAGAAAATTAAAACACACACACATAAGCCCATAGGAATTAACAATATTGATAATCTGGCAGACCCACAGAAACATAGGCAAGGAAGAAAACTTAGAAGAAAGAACAACATTTGGTTCAATCCACCTTTCAGCTGTAATGTCAAAACCAATATACCAAAGGAATTTTTCCAAATTTTAGACATATCTTTTAAGCACCCCCACAGATATATCACTATTCTTAACAAAAACTCTATTAAAATATCTTGTTCTACAATGCCCAATATTGAACTATCAATAGGAAAATCAAGCATATCCACCCACCTTAAATTGTCCCTTAAATAACGATTGTGTACAGAATGATGTAATATACGCTTGTACTGTGAAACAATTCCCCCGTTCCACCAATATTGTAAGCAATCACAGTTCCCTTACTCCATGCGGATCCCACATCTCTCCACAACCCCAATCCTTCTTTCCACAAAACCCCCGCATATACAGCCATATCTCTAACATAACACCCCCAATAATAGATAGTGTCCTTGGACTAACAGACATTTCCCCCATAACCGCTCCACCCTACAACTCCAACCAAACTCCCTCACATAATCTGAACTCCCAAACTCAAATCTCCTCTAATACCACTAGCAATTTTAATACAACTTTCATCACCTACATTGGGGCGAGCGCTTTCCCCATCAAGACCCGGATATTAAACCATATCTACTCCTTTAAAAATAGCAACGATAATGCCACTTCACTCTCCAATTTAATTAGAAATTTCAATCTTAAAAATACCCCCTACTCCCTGCACTGGTCAATACTGAAAAAGTCCAGATCCTACATCCCAGGTTCATCCCACTGCCAGCTTTGTACAATGGAAACCTTTATGATAGCTACTGCAACTAAATCTAAAAATATTATTAACTCTAAGAATGAACTTATCTCTCGTTACAGACATAAACGTAAATTTAAATATAGCAACCACACTAATCCCACCGACACCCTTCCCCCAGTTGATTAACTACCTTTCCTACATCTCGGATTTATTCTCTGATAGTTCTGATTCCTTTTTGTTCCTTAACTCTGCATAAATCCCCCTCATTCCTTTAACCTTTCTCTTAACTTAAAACATTACCCATAAATTCCCTTAACTTAACAATCCCCTTAACTTTTGTACCTCTTTCCCAGTACCCCTTAATCATTGTACTCAACCTCCTTAATCGTATAACCTTTATATTCTTTTCCCTTTAACTTCCTTTAATATTCTCTTTCGATACTCATCGATGTATCCAACCTTTTAATCGTCCCTTTCAACTTGATAACTAACCAACCACAACTGCATTACTTATTTACTTGATGATTTGCCTTTAACCCTTTGCACATTTCGATCTCGAACCGCTCACCCCTTTCTCTTTGCACTCTAATTATAGTTCCCCCCTGTTAAACTTCTAAATAATATTTCTTCCCATTCTCTTAATAGCCTCGATTCCCCCCCCCCCTCGCTCACTTCTCCCCTCGCTCACTTCTCCCCTCGCTGACCTTGTTGGATCCCAACCCCCACCCCCAATCTACATCTCTTAACCCCCATAATATCCACTTTTAACTGTCATCCCCTTCTCACTCTAGAATAAATTCTTTTCACTATTTTAACCAAAGTGTGAATTAAATACCCTTCACGACCCCTTACCTACTTAATAATATACATAATTAACTTCCATATTTCTTGTTTTGGAATTCATTTTGATTCAAATATTTAATTTTCCTACATCCAAAAACCATTATCATCCCGAAACAACATCTTTACCTACTCTGGGGAATATCACTCCCATTCAATACTCAACGTCAAATCACCGTTTCCTTATTCGAATATTTATTTCCGGATTCTAATTTTATCGACCGTTCCCTTAATTATGTACTTCTTTTTCTGTTAATCCCTAATTATCCTTGCGGCCTCAGATTTATTTTTATCTCTATCCTTCAAATCAATTTTACTTCATTATAAATAATTTCATCTGAACGAACATCCCGCCCCTACCCCCCTGCAAACATTCCCTGGACACACCCTGGTAATCTTAATTCCCCCCGCCCTTATCGACTTGCCTCTCCCTCCCATACCCCCTTTCTAGTTGAACCCTAATTCACACTAGCGATTACTTTCATTTATAAGCGTAGAGAATCCATTTTGGTAGATTCCTTTGGTGCTTATTATTTTTGACAAAGGGAAATTTCTTTTTCCCGAAATATTAAATAAATAATTTTTAATAATCATCCGGACAACACACACAGCCGACACCGCATTTGCTGTTGTGTATGATTTTAAGAAAAAATAAATAGTAAGTCCCACTTCGATTTATTATTTTTGTTCCTTCCAGCTTTCAACCTACCCGGCACTTTGCCTTTTTAAAACATACTACTACTAATATATATATATATATATATATATATATATATATATATATATATATATATATATATATATATATATCATATTATATTATATATTATGTTTAAAAATGTCTAAAAGGATTGAACATTTTAACATTTAAATTGTATGAAATACATGTCCACCATGTTAGAGTTTGGCAAAATGTCGATTTTTAAATGTCGGGGAAATCCAATTGTTTCTCTGGAGCAGCAACCGGAACTGAATTTCAGTACCTAATCTTTACCATTACCGATTTCTGGCTACTCAGAACTGCTGTACATGGACAGGGAAGAAGCCGCTTAGCCCGACCAGGGTGAACATCATTGCAACGACAACAATATAGAATTAGACTGAGCATCTGTAAAACATTCACAGCAAAAACTCGTCTACCTACAACCACTGCCAGTAAATTCCCTTTCTCCCTCTGTGTGCTTAGAACTAAGCGGAACTTTCACGAGCAAAGTTTCTTTCATAGAGCTGCTCGTCTGTGGAACACAGTACCACGGGACTGCTTCCCGGATGACTATAACATTGCCATTTTCAAGTCCAATGAAAAAAAATTATCGTTGAGCTGTCCTCTTAAATACTCACTTTGTGCTCTGATGAGCTTGCTGCTCTGGTACCCCCACAATGTAAATTCACTAGACCAACACGATAATCTGTCTAATCCCATCCATACACTGTGGAGGTCCCCAGATGCCGAAGAGCTTTCTACTTCAAAAGCTTCTTTCGTCGTGCTGCTGGACTCTTGAACTCCCTCCCTGCTCCCTGCTTTCCTGACGTTACTGACATGCAGAAATTTTAAACTAATGTAAACAGACATCTCGCTGCGCAGCTCCTAATTTAGGTTGACCCCCCCCCCAAAAAAAAACCTTCATCCTTTTTTCTCAGTAGTCCCTTACATCTACAGTGGCGGCTTGCCTTGTTTGGTGTAAACTATGATAAAAAAAAACCCAAAAGACTCAATAACCCTTATCCTCGAGTGGCCTATGGGCCTTAATAAGTGGTGACTCGTTTGTAACAAAAAAAAGGCACAAGGCCATTAAATTAGGAGGGGTTAAAAAGGCTGGTCATTTTTTGTCTTAACCAACTTACTGACAAGTCTGATCCAAGGAAGGTAGGCTCCCTCTACCAGGCTAGAAAACTTATCTCACCTGCCAGTATCCTATATCTCTACAAAACCACCATTCGCCCATGCATGGAGTATTGTTGACACATCTCGGCTAGTGCACCAACCACTAGTCTCTCCCTCTTGGACAGGGTTCAGAAAAGAGTCTCTAATCTAATAGGTCGCATATTGTCTACAAAGCTGCAGTCCCTGTCCCATCGCCGCAATGTTGCATCCCTGTACTTGTTTTACAAGTACTTTAACGGAATGTGCTCCGATGAACTTGTTGCATTTGTACCCTCCTCAACATAAATATTTCTGACGGACCTGATAATCAGCAAAATGGCACCCCTTCACTGTAGAGGTCGCCAGATGCCGAACGGCTCTCTACTCTAATAGCTTCTTTTCTCAAACTGCTTGCCTTTGGAATTCCCTCCCTGCTCCCTATTTCCTCGATTTTACCAACATGAATAAATTTAAATGTAATGTGAACAAATATTTCGCTGCACAACTCCCTACTTGGGATGCCCCTATAAATATGCCCTCTAATTCACAGTAGCCCCTTACGTCTCAGTGGCAATGTGGCCCCTTTTGGGGGGGGGGGTGAATTAAAGCAAAAAAAGGGGAATAAAGTTAGTCATTTGTTGTATCCTCTTCCTTTCACAATACGCTAAGGTCTATATCCTGTTGCCGTGATAAGGTCTGTATTCTGTCATGTTTTCTCGACCCACGCCACCAACTGGATGCGACACTGTAGAAGCAGCATGCGACAACAGCAACATGGCTACAACGAGCCGCCATTACGATTTTGAATTTCTAAGCTCGGCGCTGATTGGTGCAAGCATTTAACTTCCTTTCTGGCTTGTCCAATCAGAGGCGATCTCTCAGCCGAGCTGAGTACATAACCGAAGTTGAGCGCCAGCTAGACCCTTTCTCTTCTATTGGCCTGGACACGGCATTGTCAACAACTCCGCGTTGTTCGTAACACCCCTAAACTTCTCTCTTGGGACACAACAGGACCCCCCCCCTCGCCGGACCGTCTTGCTCTGGGGTTCGACAAGAAGCTCCAAGGGTCCAACATGGCTATGACCGCACACACGCGTACTAAATAAAGCAACACACACACATACATGCCTAGATTCACACATAGACACATACATACATAGACATACACACATAGACACATACATAGACACATACATATACACATACATACATACATAGACACACACAGATACATATACACACACATACATAGATACACACACACATATATACATACATAGATACACACACATACATACATATACACACATACATACATAGACACACACATACATACATAGACACATAGACACATAGACACATACATGCCTACATACACACATAGACACGTCCTGACTTCAACACATGTGTACGTAAACACATTTCTTATATATAAACTCTTTTTCCTTTCTTTACAAACAGGACATTCATCCTTTTCTTTCATATATGAACTCTTTTCTCTTCCCTACTAACGGGACATTTATTTAACAACTTTCTAACTTTTTCCCTTCGTCCATACTCATGGGCATATTCCTTTACTAACACCCTTCTCTTTCCTTTCTCGCTTTTATACACATGTTAACGAAGGCGACTCAATAAAGTTGTTTTAAATGTGAGAATTAGACTTTGTCTGTTCTATTCTACAACACAAGCCTAAGCCTCAATTAAGGGCCAGAAACAACCCACAGCAGGACAAAGGGAGGGGAACATGAAAAGAGGACAAAGAGAAGACCTTTTTTATTTTATTTTATTTTATTTTTTCTGCCTACCCGACTACCCAACCAGTTCTTGGCCTTTTGGCTAAGATCAAAGTGTAGTATCTGTTCCGATGGATACTGCACCCCATAGACTGGTATTGTCTTGGCCTTCGGGGCTTGATTTACGCCGGTCTATGGGTCTGTCCTGTGCAGTTCTAGGAGGTCCACCCTCCCAGGCTTCGCCTCCCCTCTTTGGGGAGGAGTAAGTTTATTGCTTACTGCCTGAGGCGCCCCTACCAGGGAATGCCGACGGGGCTGCCCAGGCAATATTTAAACCCCACTTTCCCGACCCGACCTTGGGTCACATCTTACTTGTGGGAGTAAGATAAAAACTGGCCTTGTGCCTAACTCCTGGAGAGGAGTAAATCAATACCCGACTACCCAACCATATCCACTCAAACTCTGTCTACCCCAGTCCTTAAATTATATTGGGTGGTGAAACCCAGAACTTCAGGAGCTTTGGTGAGTGTGGAATCATCTCTTAGTTCCGATTACTCCCAGGTCCACTCTGACCCTGAGAAGTGGTAGTACCTGTCAGGATCCCATCTATGAGTCATTTATAAACTATTGATGGACAAAATATATGCCTGAAAAACGAGTTGATCTATAAATATTTGAAGCCTAAAAATGACTATTCGGCATGAAATGGCTTGAAAAGGGTTGATATGCCATAAAACAAAACAACCCCTTTCCTCCTCACAAAATGCTTGTTTTTTCTGATCTTTTTTACTCTCGTGTTCCTTTCCACTTGGTTTTCCTTGTTTTCTCACTCTTTCGTATTTCTTTATTTTGGGGGGGGGGGGGCTTTTAAGTGCAGTTTCCTTTTCTTTGTGATACTTTCTTCCTTCCCACTATGCTTTAACTAAAAATACATATTTACTTATGCCAAGTAAGCTACGTTTTTGGTCGAGTTTGTTGGTTTGTCACTATGGTTGTTTGTAGACATCGCTTGACCAATCGTCACCAAATTGGGTCAAAATATCGGCCACAGTCTGACTTAGAACTGATTCACTTTTAGGATATCTAGGTCAAAGTTCAAGATAAAGGTCACAGAAAAGATGAGAGTCACACTTTTGGTGATAACTTCAGTTCTGTTCATCATGAAGACTCCCTACTTGGCCCATATTGTAGCCAATGAAGTCTCGCATCATAGAGACTCACTACTTGACCCATATTGTAGTCAATGAAGTCTCACATCATAGAGACTCACTACTTGGCCCATATTGTAGCCAATGAAGTCTCACATCATGAAGACTCACTACTTGGCCCATATTGTAGCCAATGAAGTCTCACATTATAGAGACTCACTACTTGGCCCATATTGTAGCCAATGAAGTCTCACATCATGAAGACTCACTACTTGGCCCATATTGTAGCCAATGAAGTCTCACATAATAGAGACTCACTACTTGGCCCATATTGTAGCCAATGAAGTCTCACATCATGAAGACTCACTACTTGGCCCATATTGTAGCCAATGAAGTCTCACATTATAGAGACTCACTACTTGGCCCATATTGTAGCCAATGAAGTCTCACATCATGAAGACTCACTACTTGGCCCATATTGTAGCCAATGAAGTCTCACATTATAGAGACTCACTACTTGGCCCATATTGTAGCCAATGAAGTCTCACATCATGAAGACTCACTACTTGGCCCATATTGTAGCCAATGGAGTCTCACATCATAGAGACTCACTACTTGGCCCATATTGTAGCCAATGAAGTCTCACATTATAGAGACTCACTACTTGGCCCATATTGTAGCCAATGAAGTCTCAAATTATAGAGACTCACTACTTGGCCCATATTGTAGCCAATGAAGTCTCACATCATAGAGACTCACTACTTGGCCCATATCGTAGCCAATGGAGTCTCACATTATAGAGACTCACTACTTGGCCCATATTGTAGCCAATGGAGTCTCACATCATAGAGACTCACTACTTGGCCCATATTGAAGCCAATGAAGTCTCACATTATAGAGACTCACTACTTGGCCCATATTGTAGCCAATGGAGTCTCACATTATAGAGACTCACTACTTGGCCCATATTGTAGCCAATGAAGTCTCACATCATAGAGACTCACTACTTGGCCCATATTGTAGCCAATGAAGTCTCACATCATGAAGACTCACTACTTGGCACATATTGTAGCCAATGGAGTCTCGCATCATAGAGACTCACTACTTGACCCATATTGTAGCCAATGAAGTCTCACATTATAGAGACTCACTACTTGGCCCATATTGTAGCCAATGAAGTCTCACATTATAGAGACTCACTACTTGACCCATATTGTAGCCAATGAAGTCTCACATTATAGAGACTCACTACTTGGCACATATTGTAGCCAATGAAGTCTCACATTATAGAGACTCACTACTTGGCCCATATTGTAGCCAATGAAGTCTCACATTATAGAGACTCACTACTTGACCCATATTGTAGCCAATGAAATCTCACATTATAGAGACTCACTACTTGGCCCATATTGTAGCCAATGAAGTCTCACATTATAGAGACTCACTACTTGACCCATATTGTAGCCAATGAAGTCTCACATCATAGAGACTCACTACTTGACCCATATTGTAGCCAATGAAGTCTCACATTATAGAGACTCACTACTTGGCCTATATTGTAGCCAATGAAGTCTCACATTATAGAGACTCACTACTTGGCCCATATTGTAGCCAATGAAGTCTCACATTATAGAGACTCACTACTTGACCCATATTGTAGCCAATGAAGTCTCACATTATAGAGACTCACTACTTGGCCCATATTGTAGCCAATGAAGTCTCACATTATAGAGACTCACTACTTGACCCATATTGTAGCCAATGAAGTCTCACATTATAGAGACTCACTACTTGACCCATATTGTAGCCAATGAAGTCTCGCATTATAGAGACTCACTACTTGACCCATATTGTAGCCAATGAAGTCTCACATTATAGAGACTCACTACTTGACCCATATTGTAGCCAATGAAGTCTCACATTATAGAGACTCACTACTTGACCCATATTGTAGCCAATGAAGTCTCACATTATAGAGACTCACTACTTGGCCCATATTGTAGCCAATGAAGTCTCACATTATAGAGACTCACTACTTGGCCCATATTGTAGCCAATGAAGTCTCACATTATAGAGACTCACTACTTGACCCATATTGTAGCCAATGAAGTCTCACATCATAGAGACTCACTACTTGACCCATATTGTAGCCAATGATGTCTCACATTATAGAGACTTACTACTTGGCCCATATTGTAGCCAATGAAGTCTCACATTATAGAGACTCACTACTTGACCCATATTGTAGCCAATGAAGTCTCACATTATAGAGACTCACTACTTGGCCCATATTGTAGCCAATGAAGTTTCACATTATAGAGACTCACTACTTGACCCATATTGTAGCCAATGAAGTCTCACATCATAGAGACTCACTACTTGACCCATATTGTAGCCAATGAAGTCTCACATTATAGAGACTTACTACTTGGCCCATATTGTAGCCAATGAAGTCTCACATTATAGAGACTCACTACTTGACCCATATTGTAGCCAATGAAGTCTCACATTATAGAGACTCACTAACTGGCCCATATTGTAGCCAATGAAGTCTCACATCATAGAGACTCACTACTTGACCCATATTGTAGCCAATGAAGTCTCACATTATAGAGACTCACTACTTGACCCATATTGTAGCCAATGAAGTCTCACATCATAGAGACTCACTACTTGGCCCATATTGTAGCCAATGAAGTCTCACATCATAGAGACTCACTACTTGGCCCATATTGTAGCCAATGAAGTCTCACATTATAGAGCCTCTCTACTTGGCCCATATTGTAGCCAATGAAGTCTCACATTGTAGAGACTCTCTACTTGGCCCATATTGTAGCCAATGAAGTCTCACATCATAGAGACTCACTACTTGGCCCATATTGTAGCCAATGAAGTCTCACATTATAGAGACTCTCTACTTGACCCATATTGTAGCCAATGAAGTCTCACATTGTAGAGACTCTCTACTTGACCCATATTGTAGCCAATGAAGTCTCACATTATAGAGACTCACTACTTGGCCCATATTGTAGCCAATGAAGTCTCACATTATAGAGACTCACTACTTGGCCCATATTGTAGCCAATGAAGTCTCACATTATAGAGACTCACTACTTGGCCCATATTGTAGCCAATGAAGTCTCACATTATAGAGACTCACTACTTGACCCATATTGTAGCCAATGAGTCTCACATTATAGAGACTCACTACTTGGCCCATATTGTAGCCAATGCAGGCACACATCTTGCATGACCTTGAATTTGACAATGACAAATTGGGGCATGGTCAAAATTTTGATGCAATTTCAACTTCAGATTTTTTCAAATTTGATGTAGGGATCTGACACTCTTTGATAAGAGTAACCACCATGAAAAATTTCAGCCTGATCCGATAAATAGTTCTTGAGTTATCAATGTTTCTATGGCATAACTTTGGGAATACTTCATACAATATGGAGAAGTAAGGCCCAGATGAGACTTTTGCTCATCTTTATGGTGTCATGCAGAGGTAGGCAGTCTCATGACTGATTTATGTTCTTGTTGTCTATGTGACATAATTTCTTTATCAAATTATTACTTTAATGTACTATATAATATGAAAGGCAATTAAATAATAGCAGTACAACTGTATCTATTAATATTGGAGATTTGGTATCTGTCTGTCTGAAGTCAAAACTATACTATTACTTCTATTAATTGTACTATTGTACTTCTATCATTTATGGAGAGTTGGTATATGCCTGTCTGAAGCCAAAACTATACTATTACTTCTATTACTAATGGAGATTTGGTATCTGTCTGTCTGAAGCCAACACTATACTATTACTTCTATTACTAATGGAGATTTGGTATGTCTATCTGAAGTCAAAACTATATTAGTACTTCTATTATTAATGGAGATTTGGTATCTGTCTGTCTTAAGCCAAAACTATACTATTACTTCTATTAATTGTACTATTGTACTTCTATTACTAATGGAGATTTGGTATCTGTCTGTTTGAAGTCAAAACTATACTATTACTTCTATTAATTGTACTTCTATTACTAATGGAGATTTGGTATCTGTCTGTTTGAAGTCAAAACTATACTATTACTTCTATATCTGAAGCTCAATTCAAGTATTGGTAGTGGAGTATCTATTTCATGAGACAATCCTCTCAACCATTATCTCTTCCGGGTTTTTTTTAGGGGGGGGGGGGGGTGTAGTATCTGTTCTGTTGTCATGAGACCATCCCCCCAGGCATTTCCTCCTCCTTTGGGGAGAGGGTAGTATCTGTTCTGTTGTCATGAGACAATCCTCTCAGTCATTATTTCCTCATTTGGGGGATAGTATATCAAAGAGTTTTGCTGTTAATTTATTTCGCCTGCGTATTTCTCTCTCTCTCTCTCTCTCTCTCTCTCTCTCTCTCTCTCTATATATATATATATATATATATGTATATATATATATATATATATATATATATATATATATAAGCACCTCATTATGGTTAGAACTCTTCAGTGAAAAAAATGAAATGAAAAAAGAAAAATGTATGTAAAAAGGTCATTGGCTTCTTCGTGAAAAATAATTGAATTTCTTTAAAAAAAAAAAAAAAAAATTTAAAAAAAAATATATATATATATATTATTTATTTAAATTTATTTAAATGGGGGGAGAAGAAAACCAGCTCTGTTGGGAAGCGTCTGGAGTATTAAGGTGTGCGATAGGAGAGGATTTATTATTCCCCCTTGTTTTTCCTCCCCCTCTATCCCCAGCTACGAACCGCTGACGATTGTAGCACGTGCGGGCCTTCGTAGCTGATCGTCTCGTCGTGGAATACAACAAAAAGAAAAAAAGAAAAGCGAAGAGAGAGAGAGGAAAAAAAAAAAAAAAAAAAAGCTGTGTGTGCGCATCCCAGTTGCGCAGTGTCTGTGTGGCTCAGGCTTCAACAGTAAAAATAAGCTTTTTTTCTTGAAACTTTTTGGGGCCAGGCCTTCGAAAACTAGGTAAGGTTCAACGTACTGTGTGTGTACATATATGTATATGTCCACCCGGAGCTCTCTCCTTTCTTTTGGCTTGTCCATCTTTCTGTGTGCAATATCTGAAAACCGTTTCTTTCTTGTTGTTTTGTTTTGAGAGAGAGGGGGGGGGGGCGCCGAAACTGAAGGCGCGAGGGCGACTTGCTACTACCACCACCATTACGTTACAAATATCTTTTTCTTTTTGCAATTGGACCTCGGCTTTCTTCCTCTTCTAGATTTAAAAATAACACACCTAAATGGCTCGTATATTTCTAGTCCTCCCCTCGAAAGTATCAAGAGGTCGCCCGTCTCGTGTTTCCCTCTAAAATCGGGTGTTAATAGATCGAATTAAAGACACATCGACGAGCAACACAGAAACAGAATTGTGTCCATGATCAAAGTTGAGATAAAATAAAAATTTCGTTTTTTTTTTAATGATTTTTTTTTTTTTTAAACTTTTAATATTTCTTTTTTTGTTAGTTGATATAAACCTCTAAATTACTTATAATACAAAAAAATAATGTAGATATAAATAATAAAAAAAAATGTAACGTTTTAATGACTCCTCACTCGAATGTTGTCAGAGATGACGGCAGAAAATACTTGAATCCAAAAAGCTTATTATAAAAATGTCTAATTTCTTTATTTTAAATATTTTCCTGTCAAATAAAACCAGTTTCATCTATTAATAAACTTTTTAACACACCTTTTTTTTATAATCACAAAATTCTGTTAATTAATTTCACAACATGTCTTTTAATACTGTCTAGTACTGAAACTAAAATTTAAAAAAATAAAGGTTAACCTTATTTCTGTTTAGTATTTAAAGAAATGGATTCTTTAAATGTTCCTTTTTTAAATATATATATATATATATATATTTAAAAAAAAAAACAGCTTTATTTTTATTTATAATTATCTTTGTTTTTTGTTTATTTTAAAACTAAAATAAAGATGTCTTTCTATATTTTTATCCTAATAACCTCAATATAATTCTCCACTCCCCCCTTTTTTTTTCAAATAAATTTTGTATCCTTAAAAATAATTAAAAAACAAAAAACAAAAAAAAACGCCAACCCTTATTGTTTATAAACAGAACTTGTCCATTTTAAGGACCACTCTTCCTTAAAAACAAAAAAAAAGACTGATTCAAACCTTATAACTGAAACAAATTATTAAAACAATATATACATATATTTATATATTGTGTGTGTGTGTATAATATATATATATATATATATATATATATATATATATATACATACACAGACGTGTTGGATAGGAATGCACTTCTGACGATCGGATTTACCGTGAAACTACAGTGAAGTATTAAGATAAGCCCCTTTTTAATTATTTATTGTTGTAAAGTTCTATCTAAAAGGATATTGAGTCCTTTATGTGTGTGTGTGTGCAAGATCTGCTTTGTTGAGTCGGATCTGTCCCAACTCGTTTCATGTTAATTACTTAACATTTGACATTGGTTGATAAAGCAGCAGCAGCCGCCGCCAGCAGTTCCGGCTGCTGCTGCCTTCAACCCAGCTCACATGTCGACAACATTTGACAACTACCATTCATCCTTTATGAGGTCATCTATTTTTGTATTGATAACGTGAAGTTTGCTCAGTGACAAGCAAGCAAAATAAATGGCAAGCAAGAGATAGTTTGTGTGTGTGTGTGTGTATATATATATATATATATATATATATATATATGAAAAAGGAAAAAAATTAATCAACGTTTCGTCTTTATTTCAAGACTTCCTCAAGATGATTGATTTGAAGAAATAAGATAAAAGTACAATATTTAAAAAAAAAAAAAAAAAAAAAATGTGGAGCGTACTGAATGACATTTGTTTCGGACAGAAAAGAAATGGCATGGTGGTTAACGACGCGGACTGATGACCTGGGTGTGCCGGGTTCGAATCCAGTTCGTTCCACAGAAACACTTTCATCAAAACCCATACCTGACCTGGAGAGGTGGTAAATAAAATACATCATACAAGGAAAGCCTAACGAAGGGGGACATCCCTGCACTTGGTGTAGAGCAGGGGGGAGGGGACCCGCATTTACAGGGGGAGAAATACCCCCAGAGTTGGTTGTGGAGGTACAAAAAATGGTTGGAGTTATTGTAGATCAACACCTCAGCCCCCCCCCCCTCCTGAACAAAATGAGATTCTACTTTTTTAGGCGATTACGTGTGAACAGTGACACTCTGAAAAACTTGTCGGAAAGAAACAAAAACAAAACAGTAGTTTTAGAAGTGGGGGAACAGTTTCGCATAGAAATTTAACGAAAATGAATCCCATTTCCGGACCATATAGTGTTTTAGGACAGTTAACCAATTTTAAATTTTTGTTCTTGTTTGCTATGGGAGATAAATTCTGTGCGTTTGGTGGGGGGTCTACTTCTTCACTCGGACTTTGGGTTAGTGGTAAAAAGATTTAGTAATGGGGTGCCATTTTATTTTAAATCTATATACGAAACTGATCCCCCCTCAACTCTAAATTCTAAAATCATAATTTTTCTTTCCGACAAGTTTTTTAGAGTGTTCGCATGTAGTCACCTTAAAAAAAAAAATAATAAAAAAAAAAAAATAAATAAATAATTGCTACTGGGAGGGGGGGGGGGCTAACTGAGAATGTTAATCTACAAATTTACCAAAAACTAAAAATATATTAAGGATTAAATTGAACGATTAAAAAAAAAAAAAATTGTACTGAAAAAAAAAAATTGTATATCAACACCAACCCTAAGTCCAGGATGGCAATACGAAAAAAAAAGGAAGTAAACGATAGGCCTTGTACCCCCCCACCTTTTTTGCTTGGGGTGGGGGTTGTCTCCCCATCCCTCCACTACCAACTGCGGGGGTGTTTCCCTACCCCCTTCTAAATGCGGGATGTGTCTCTTCTCTCCCTTCCGTTCACTACAAAGTGTGGGGGTGTTTCTGTTCCCCCCCCACCCCCACTATTTTTTCTAGACTGCCCCCCCCCCCGTTAGATTTATAAATTTTTATTTATCTAGTTTTATTGTCCGAAACAAATGTCATTTAGCATTTTTCTTTTTCTATATCGCCATTTATTTATTTATTTTTTTTTTACAATTTTTAATTTATTTTTTTTAGATTAAACTCTGTTTTCATATCGAATGTTTCTCTATTTAAAACTGATTTACTCGACGTCTCAATTTATTTGCAACTCCGATAATATACATTTTAATTTATTTACAAAATCTGTAATAATGTACATTTGATTGTATATCGAAGCATCTTCAAGAGTTGCGACCGATTTCTTAGCGATTTGTAAATGTGACTCATGCCAAATAACACATTTCAGAATGTCATCTTTATTATTCTCCAATATTTGGTGCTTCTACAGAATTTGAACCGAACCAAATCGACTTTTGTCTGACTAAAACTTAGGTTAGGTTTAAAACAAACAAAAATGAAACAGTTTGGTATCTATTATTATTTATTTATAAATTTGCCAAATGTTTAGATCACATTCATAAATAAATATTACATTCTCTTATCGAATACTGGAGAATTCTATTTGATTCTTTTCCTTACAAACAGAATAACCAACAAAAATATTGCTTATCTATCGGCCCAGGAGTCTTGAGTTTAATTATTTCGTTTTTTTTTTGTTTTTGTTTTTTTAAATAGGATTTTTAAATTAAAATGTAATTTTTACGATAATGTTTGGTGTTTAAATTATTAATTGGACCAAATCGTCATCAAACGATAACTAATTTAAGTTAATGTCGTTTTAATTAAGTTCATGACATTAAGTTAATGTTTTAATGGAAATGGCTTCCTAAACTTTCAATCGAATGAGGATTTGCTAAGAATTTTAAAGCCAGTTTGAATGACTTTCTATTCGACAGTCTGAAGACTTTCAAATTTCGCAAAGTCACAAAGTAATTCATTATTTATTTATTTATTTATTTCAACTGTTGTCAAAAGATTAAAATGGCGGATTTGCATTTACGAAGAAACAGAAATGCATTCTGGTGGATTTAATTTCGTTTTTTTTTTTTTTTTAATAGGATTTTTTTTTTCATTCACAATATATTATCCTATTGCATAGGAGAACGTACTTTAAAAAAAAAAATTCATTCAGTTTGCAATTACCGAAGTCACGTAGTCACGAGAAAACACGCGAAGTTGTTTTATTTTATTATATATATATGTATATGGAGCTAGGTCACTTTTATTTTACTATTTGTATATATATATATATATATATATGTATATAAATAATGTGTGTGTGTTAATTGTTAAAAGTACCAAGTTAAATACTTGACATTTCATTTGATGTTGTCTACGTTGCAAACGTGACGTAATCTTTCTTCTCTGGTGATTACTGTATCTTTACACACAAAGTCAGATATTGTTGGACCCTGTTGCTCGATCGGTACACATTATTATTATTATTATTCTTATTATAGATTCTAGTAAGTAAAATAGATTTCGATATACGTTTTTCCATTGTTTTTGCCCCCTCCCCCCCTAATCTGTTTCTATCCCACCCCATCACCTTCCGTCGAATTCTTTTTTTTTTCCTTCAACAAAACGTTAAGGAGATCAAAAAAAAAATTGACAACTGCTGCTGCCATATGATGATGATGATGATGATAATACTGTTATTAATACTAGATTACGACGACGATGATGATGATGATAATACTGTTATTAATACTAGATTACGACGATGATGATGACGGCAGTTTCTATGTGCTGCCGTCGTTGTTGTTTTTAATACTTATTTATTTAACGTTTCGAGAGCCTTCTTCAAATCCCCCCCCCTCTCTTCGATCTCTGACCCATTTCGAAAAAACAAAAAAAAAACCCACAAAAAACAAATGTCGAATCTTGTCAGTTGTTGAATGAACCAATAATAATAAAAAAAATAATTAAAAAAACAAACAAAACAAACCCCGCAAACAAGATCAGAAATTTCGTACCAAAACCACCCAAATATTTAGGTTACATTTGTTCTTGTTGATTTTCGTTTTATGAATATTAACTTCAAATATTGTCCTTTTTTCTCTCGCTTAGACCGACCCGAGCTTTGATAGTCCGACTAGTATATATATATTTGCGTACTACGTTCTAAACGACTTGCCAGTTGTACATAATTAAAAATGGACGAATCTCGTTTTGTTCATATTAATAATACCATTATTCTTTTCGCTAAAAGAACTATCTCAAAAATCGTGTGATCACTTCTCGTGTGTTTCTCGTCCCTGCGTGACATATGCATTATTTATCTTTATTTTTTATTTTTACTTTTGACTATTAATCGATTTATTAAAAGCAATAACGTAACTTACTAAAAACGACTTTGCAAAAATCTTATTAAAAATAGCCTGATTATTAACTCAAATCCACCAGAATGCATTTCCGTTTCTTCCTAAACCAGCCAACCATTTCAATCTTTTGTAAATAGTTGAAGGTGGTGGGGTGGGGGTGGGGGGAAGAATAGATTAGTTCTTGACCCCCTTCGACATTTGACAGGAATTTGGAAGCATTTGAACTGACGAAGAAAATATTTAAACTGTCTCTAAAATTCTTAGCAAATCCCCATGTATTAAAATATTGAAAGTTTCTGGAGTTATTTACATCCAATTATTCTATAAATACAGATTAAAATATTACCTTGACTATTTGGTTCGTTCAATTTATAATCTGGTGAACAATACCGTAATGATTAAATTGAACTTTCAAAATACCATTTTAAAAAAAAAAAAAAGAAAAAAAAAAGCGAGACAAAATTTTAAGGACCCCCCCCCCCCCCCCGGGACCATTTTGACTAGGATCAAAGTGTAGTATCTGTTCTGATACTACACTTCACCCTTTTCTGTCTTCGGTCAGTGAAGGAGAAATCTTTTTATTTTTGTCCCAATCCATCTTTTTTGGGTGTGTGTGTGTGTGTGGGGGGGGGGGGCTGGATTTTCCTCACGTTAAAACTCGGCCTTGTGTCTAACTCTGCCCTCGTGGGGACGCAAGTAAATAGCCCTCTCCCGGGTAACGCTCAGTAGCTACAGCCAGTTTAACATTATAGCTTTCTGTTCTCCCTCTATTATTTTTAAAAAATCTATTATAAAACCAACTCCAGTTCGGATGGTACGACTAGTGTATGTATATATATATATATATATATATATATATATATATATTATATATATGCGTTCTACGTACAAAACGAGCTGTGATTAAAAATGAACGAATCTCGCCTCTCGTTTTGTTCATATTAATATCATTATTATTATTATTATTATTGTTGTTGGCTTAAAACAAAAACAACAAAGTTGATCTTATAAATCCAATCCAAGTCTATATTTGTGTCTGACTTTCGTACGAAACGAAGTGTACATAATTAAGAATGAACAAATCTCTTTCGTTTTTCGTTTTGTCCATTTTCAGCCATCGTGTCGTTATTCAGGGAAGGAGAAAAACATTCTCTTCATAAAAAAAAGCTACGCCCATGTAATTTGAAAGAAGGAAAAAAGAAACAAATCTTTCATGTAAACCAGTATATTTTCCTTCGTTTCTTTGTGCAATAATGATATTATTTGGGATGTTAATCACCTGATTGACAATATCAACCAACCCAGCATTAGCTATCATACATTATTGAAACAAAAAAAAAAAGAGAAGTTGGATGCTTCTACGAAGACGCGTGAGTATTAAATTATAAATACCACAAAAAACAAAAAACAATATTATATACTTACGCAGCAGATTTAAATAAGTGTCCTCACCAAAAAGTAGGAAAAATGAGCGAGTAGAATTTTAATTAAAAATAAAAATCAGTTTCATCGTATTTTGATGACTGCCATTGATTTATTACTTGTTAATATGACAGAACGAGTTATCTCCCCCTGAATTTCGTGTCTTTCGCTCGAATGAATGGCGGAACCTGAAAAAACGATATAACGGATTTTTATTTTTTTATTTACAATTCTACTCGATAGTTTTTGCTAATTTTTGGTGTACAAACCTATTTTTGCTTGATACATAAGTATTTCAAAGAGTTTTCCGGTTAATTTAATTGGAACAGCGATTTTCATCGATGTAGCTGCGTTTTTTCATATGTACCCTCATCTGTAGAAGCACCAAAAGTTGAATAATGTTTTGAAATTTTTAAGATGAGGATTGATTATTTGTATGGTAGTTTTATAGAATCACTCACGTCTGGTTTTTATGGGTTTTTCGAGTGCTATGCCCTTCCTTAACACTACCGCTAACCCTAAGTCCGGGTGGTAGTACTTTTTTTTTTTTTTCTGCATTGTACGCCTTATGTTTTTTTTGTCGTCGACCGTTTTGGAGACGAGTGATTCTATAAAAATACCATTTGGATTATTCAAGCTACTATTCTCATTTTGGTTGTTATAGTCACAACGTTTCCGTCGATGTAACCTCCGAACTTCTTCAGCTGCATCTTTTTTAACTTGCGATAATAACTAAGAATAACTTGTGAATCTTTGTCAAACTCGAGAGCCTGTATGGACATATGGTCTAATGATTAAAAGCGTTGGTTACACATCGCTTCGAAGTAAGTCTTCTGGAGGTTGAAGGTTCAATCCTTACTCCAGGCGATAACTGAGAACAATATAAATTAACCCAATTCTTCCCGCTCATGGTTGACTGGATGAGAACAATCTACCCCTGTGGATTAAATAAAGAATTCAGCTCAGGTTCCCGAGTTCGACATAATTTCCAAACTTCAAAAATATGCGCCTGAAGAAGGTCGGACGTTACATCGGCCGAAACGTTGCACATATGAGCATAGTAGTCTGAATGATGCAAATTAATTAAATGAATCCGTTTCAATTCATCTTTTTGTACGCAATGATTTCCATGGAGATTATCCGCTAGTTTCATAATAATAATAATAATAATCGTTACCAGCGAGACCCGTGAAAATTCCACTGTATCTTGCTGACGCACTTATAAATATTTCCATTCTATGGACATTCAGCAGGAACACAGACCCCTAAATATTATACAATCTTTGGAGAGAACAGCTACTACACTTTGATCCTAGCCCAAAGGCTAAGAAAGTGTATTTTAGTTTGAGTTTCATGTTCGACACAGTAGTGACATCCGATGAAATTTAGGAATTTACTTTTTTATTTGGGCGATCCCATCTTTAAAAAAGGGGGTGGACGGTGACTATGTATGTATGAATATGAAATTGCCTTAGTGTATTATTATATAGATTGGAGAGGGGGAATTGTTTACATTTCAATGTCTTGATAAGTTTTCTTTTATGCCCGAGCTAGAAAAAACAAAACAGAAAAGCTAATCCCGAATCAACCTGATCTTGCTTCGATGAGACCCCCCCCCCCCTCTCTGTAACTTGAAGACGCTAGAAGATAATGGCTGAGGGTCAATCGTACGTTTTCATGTTACTAAATATTAGTTTCTCGGTACTAATTCTGAAACTAGCAGCGACTAAAAACTACTTGATGCGAGTGTATACCCCATCTCAGCTAAAGCGATTGGAATTCCCTCTTGTTGTATTCCCAACAGAAGTTGGACTCCGTGGTTGGTTGCAAGGCACAGAACCCATAAATAATTCTAGATTTTTTTGTAATTTAAAAAAAAGGGGGGGGTAGGTGAAGCGCTCTTTAGCTTTGGTAGGCAATCACCTAAAAATTGTCTCGATAGAAGCACTCATCCCCATCACCTCACTGGGTAGACGTCAGGAAGTGCATTTGGCCTATAAAAATCTTGCCTCAAATAAGGGTTATTCAACCCCTACCCACAATATTAGTATGTGGCACAAGGTCGGAAAGTGGGATTTGAAAAGCCAGCGCCCGAGAAGGTGAGCACTCTGGGCAGCCCCGTCGGCATTCCTCGGTAGTAAGCAATAAACTTACTTCCCCCCACCCCCAAGAGGGGAAGCAAAGCCTGGGAGGGTGGACCTCCTAGAATTGCACAGGACAAACCCACAGACCGGTGTCATCAAGCCCCGAAGGTCAAGACAATACCAGTCTAGGGTGCAGTATCTACACTTTGATCTTGGCGAAAAGGCCGGACTTAAATAAGGGGGCTGACAGAAAGAGACTGCAGAGACTGGAGGCTCTTAAACGCTGAGCCTCATGATCAACCAAAATGGAGATCTGTGGTGAGGACTGCCATGCGTGCAGTTAGCCAGCTGTCTAGAGGGAGGAGGAAGGATCCACTGTTGTGGACATTGCTCCCTAATCCTGCACGATAATCAAAAGACGAATGTTGATGACTCCCAAAGAAAATTGGTTAAATTTCTGGTTGCCTTTTTTCAAGTGTTATTTTTCTCTTAAAGTAAAAACCTTGAAATCCAAACTCTAAAATCGACCAATGAACTTGAAACTCTTTCGCAAACATCTTGAAGAGGAACTCCTTAGAATAATCAACTCTTTATTGTATTAAAATAGTTTTAATGTTTCAATCTAAATCCTAATCCCTGAATAATTACTACGGCAAGACGAGAAATTCTTTCCAAACAATGGAATTCATTGTTAAAACCATTATTTTACACAAAAGATTTTTTTGCCTTAAAACTGGGTCGAATTTGTTTTAACTCGGCTGAGAAAGTCTTCACGGGTTAGGGTTAAAGTGTAGTATCTGTTATGTCGGATGGAAATCCTTATTGATTGGGACAATATTTATTCTGTCCCAATCCAGAGTACCCCTTTTTGGGGGAGTTGGATACCTCCACCCCCATCAAAATAATAATAATAATAAAAAATCGACCTTGTCTCTAATTTTTCCCTCGTGGGGAGGCAAATAAATAGGAAATCTGCCGAGAAGAATTTTGATCGAAATATTTTCTTGACTGCAGAAATGTTACTTTTCTTTTTTTTTTCTTTTTTTTTTTTATATATATCGATGTGTTTTTGCGTTTTAATTCCATGACATTAATTCTCATTAAATATTAATTGTGTGACTTCTTGTCTGTGTTTCTCGTCTCTAAGTAACTTGCACGTAGTTTTTGTTTTAGTTACCATTTAATCGATTATTTATTGAAATAAAAAAAAGCAATAGTGTAAACTATTAAATTGAACTTATTAAAAATCATATTTTAAAAAATAATTACAAAATTAAATCCACCAGTATGCATTTTTTTTTTTTTCGTTGACAAATCAACGATTTTAATCTTTTGCTAATAGTTCAAAAAAAAAAAAAAAAAAAGAATGAATTACTTTGACTTTTTGGAAGCATTTAAACTGGCTTTAAAATTCTTAGTGTCGCAAGCCGCCCTTAACCTCCAAGTGGGGCGTAAACCTGGAACACGCTGCCTTTGCGGTGTCTGTCGAGAGACGTCTGAACGTAAGTTTGAATCTGGAGATCAGCTCATCCTTCGTGTTGCAGGCACTACAGTTGGTATTTTTCTCGACTGCTCCTCGCACATGATAGTCCATGGGGGCGCAATCAGGCAAGTTGTGGGACCAGGTGTTCGGACTGGAATTTCTCTGATAGCCACTTCTAGATTTTCCTGAATGCGTGGCATACATACAGCTGAAGGAGGTGACAGTGTTTAAGTGGATATCGACACGGACTGAAGACCTGGGTGTTCCAAGTTCGAATCCAGTCGGTTCCACACTACCACTGTCACTTAGGGATGTTGGCAACCTTCTCGTGGTCCTTCCCGTGAGTACCCGATGTCTTTCCAGAAAGATTTCTAACTAGAAAAACATCGGGGGGGAAACTAATGCCAACACCAGAATCGTCTGATTCACACGAAAGAAGCTGAAGCCTGCTGCTCACGAGTGGCCTTCTTGCGGCCACCCTCTCAACTCGGCACTTGACATCAGTAGACAGCCACCGAGTATAGCCATCGAAATTAAGTCAGTCCCTTTCTGAAGATGTGGGGGCTACATGACGTGGCCTTTGCTGGAAACACACCCAAAAACCATCTCAGTTTGAAGGAACTTGGTTTTTATGTCGCACAGGACGTCGTTCAGACTGTAGGCTAGCCACCTGTTGTTCTGCACGTTGTGCAGCTGGTCCGAAGAAGAATCGGAGCATCTTTACTTCTACTGGTTGGTTGACTTTGTTGCAAAGTTTCTTGGTTTCTGTAAGGCGGTTCTCTTGGGCCTTGGCGATGAGTAGTTGGCCATTATAACGCTTGTATAGTTGCCAATCCACCGCCAAAGTTCGCATTGTCTTGTCTGGATCTTGCTGCACCTTTTTTTAATCTTCTCTATGAATTTCTTTGTGCAGACACAGTCGGAACAACTGCTACGATCCTACATCTGCTAGCCACTACTTCCATGTCTTCGTCACAATTCTCCTACTCACATCTCAAGATATTCAAGGAGCACTGATTTTTATCTAGACTACCCGTGACCCAAAGTGAATAATGTCATTCATTCATCAAACTAGAGAGGGTGAGAGTTCTATTATGACGTTTTTTATTAAAACATGACATCATCCACTGTGCACGGTTATCAGTCTATTAGACGAATCATCTAAACCCATATATATAAGTCATAGTTTCTGTCTGTTCACAAACTTCTCAAAATTTGGAGATAATCTCATATATATATGTATATATATATATATATATTAGTATTTCATGTATCCACATAAAATTTTATAAGGAGATATAATTTATGTATCAATTTTCAGTATTTACTTCAACAGTGCTCGATACGTAAGTAGAGCTAGTTAGTAAGCTATGAAAATATATTTATGGTAATTAAGCTACACAGAGGCTCCCGCGTTTCATCCCCGGGGGGAATCTTCAGGCTAAAATGCATGAAGTTATTTTTGCCGGGTGTTTTTATATACACGGCTAGCTAGTTAACCAATCAGATTCTTTGTTATATTTTCATAGCTTACTATATATATATATATATATATATATGACTTGACTTGACTTAGTCCCTTAACCCCCTCCTGGGTCGTAGGGGCGCTGCACCAATGAACTCCACACCAGCTCTCTCCACTTCTGACGGTCATGGGCAATGGACTGGGTTGTAGCGAAGTTGTAGCCCGTCCACTCTTTGATGTTGTCCGTCCATCTTTTGTGTTGTCTACCTCTCCTTCTCTTGCACTGCTCCCTGCAGGATGGTTTTGGAGAGACCACTGCCCCTTGTCACGTGACCATACCATCCAAGCTTTCTTTTTCTTACAGTTGTCAGCAAATCTTCGTAGTTGTTCAGATTTGCGTTGATGAGCGCGCGAACTTCTATATATACTTCTATATATACTTATATATATATATATATATATATATATATATATTATTTTTAAACTACATTACCAAGGGTACTTGGATAAGTATTTTATTTAGATCGGCAAGGGGAATACACCATTATTATATAGTGGTTAGCAAAAGGGGAGGTTAGCAAAAGGGGAGTAGGGTCTGTTTAGAAGGTTCTTTATTTGTTTAAAAATTTTCACCACTTCTTTGTATCTATAAGACTATTCCTGAAAATCTCAATTCAATTGACATCTATGGACTCCACACCCTCTTGTGTAGAAGGAGCGCCGGCAGATTTTCTAGCCACAGCGCTTTCAATAATATCGTTCGACGGGGACTAGACATCGCTGGCTTCCTGTTGATTCTCGAACCAGTTGGCCTAGACAGGGGATAGCAAATGACCTGATGGTCTGACAGTGTTTCCCTTTGCAAACGGCAAGTCACTTATATGGGATGCGACTTGTGTCGACACTTTTACGCTCTCATCAGTGATAGAATCAGCAACAAACCCTGGGCATGCAGCCGCATCACCAAAGAACTGTAAGCGGTAAAAAATATGCTGGTCTTTTCGAAGGATAAGTGTTTAAACTGATTGTCGTGGAGACGAGTGGGGTGATAGGCTCCGCCACGCGCGACTTCCTTGGCAGCCTTGGTCTGTTGATAACACGCCATACTAGGGGCAATCGTGAATTGACTTGGCTTTACGAACACCTCTCCATTGCCATTATTCGTGGAAATGCCTTGAGCCTGCCGGACATTCGATGAAACTTTCTGATGCATGCATGTTAGTTTTGAAAAGAGACCTTTTATAAATTATTTGCCTCCCCGTTTTCCATCTCAATATTTCATGGTTTGTATTTCACAAATTGTTTCTTCGTCTCTACAGATTTCTCGGGGATTTACCGAAATTTTTCATTTTTTTGGATTTTCTTGAGTTTTGAGAACCTATAGTTCATAGTAGCCTTTTCGTTGTGTCTCATGGCTTCTAATTTCTCGGCGTCCAGAATCTGAATTTTCTGAAACATTAAAATTATTTATTTTTAATGAGAGGTTTATGTAGTTTGCTTATTTATTTTTGCATTTACTAAAGCTGAAAGATTTGTGAAAACCTCCAAGTCTTGGTAGCAAAGTTTGGGAGATCTGTTGCGTAACAGCACTATCTCAGGCATTTGCATTTCTCTAACCTGGTCAAGATACTTTGCAGAAACGGTCAATTTACTTATTCAAAGAAATGATTGAGCTTCAATCTATGTTTCCCCCCCCCCCCCCCTGTAAAACATTCACAGCAAGAACTTGTCTAGCTACAACCATCGTTATATCTGGTTTAACGTTCGGTTTACATGCTGACATATATTGGACATCTTTTAGAAATTAACTTCCAAGTGAACCTATCTCTGGCCAGGTCTTTATTTATCCCTCTTTCTCTCAAGTCCACTTTCATCAGTTCCTTCCGTGTTTTTCCTTAACTTTCCTCTGTGAATTGAACCTGCTACCTCAACTGTTCTACATCTACTAACCCGGTGCTACCAGATCAGGTTGTTTTGGTAAAAGTTCTTTATGCTTCAAGTTCTTTGTATGTTCAAATATTTATTCATGGTGTTTCGTTTTGTAGAGGAAAAATGTTTTTGTTTGTAGCTTTGCAAAACATGATTGAGTTTTGCAAAGGGAAAAGATTAAAAAAACAAAACAATAACATCAATGTTTGGTGCATTTTAAGTCGGGAAGCCGATATCTTCAGACAGCCTGATCTGGTAGGACCAGCGTAGAACAGTTACGGTAGCAGGTTCAGTTTACAAGGAAATCATCATCATCAACCGGTTTATTTGTTGAATCAGGCCACAATTAATCCTCTGATGAGGGTGGGGCCTGATTGTCTAGTCTCGAAATCTAAGTCTTCCTCTCCACTCCTGTCTTTGGCAAGACTTGATCGAATCCATACCCATGGCCTTCCTATCACGTTTGACTACGTCCTCCCAAGTCAACTTGGGTCTGCCAGTGGTGATGTTCTCTGCTGGCACATTCAACTGTCGGACTTTAGCAATCCAGCCATTGCTACGCTCAATGTGACCCAACCAACGCAGTCTGTTCTTCCGCATGATGTCCGCAAGGCTTTTCAAGTCGACCTGTAAGAGCAGGGATTCAAAAGAAACGTACTGTTCAGGCCTCACCAAACAGATCCATCTGACCATTGCCCTGTCATTACGGCGCAGCTTCTTTAGTATGCCAGCAGAGACAGCCCAAGTTTCTGAGCCATACAACAGCACACTTCTGACACATGAGGAGTATAGTTGTTGGCAGGTGTTTGTTTGTCAGGATTGGTAGCAGCTCTCTAAATTTTGGAATGCCAATGAAAACATGGAAGGAAGTGATAAGAACTAGGGATGAATAAAGACCTGGTCAGAGTTTGGTTACTTTAGAAGTTAATTTCTAAAAGCCGTCCAATGCATACCAGCATGTAAAACAGACGAATATGATGATGATGATTCTAAAGATGAGAACAGTAGTCCGAATTATCACTCCTCATCTCAAAACTTTTGAAACAAGCACAATAGGATCCAGGTGAAATTTTTTTCTACTGATAATACACTTGCCTTACTTTGTCTTGAATCATCCATCAATTGTTGAAATGCGTGGAAACCAGTTGAGGACGCCCCGGGAGTTGTTGTTGTTGCAACGACGTTCACCCTGGTGGGGTTGAGCCGGTTTCTTCCCTCGCCTGCACCACATTTTGAACCATGGCGGCCCATGCACCCCAGTCCTGAGCAAAGTTGCACGCGATTGTTAACCAGTCGCAATTCTACCGTCTGTAGACCTGAGAGTTCAACTAAGTCCTTCATGAGCCAACCCTGTTAACGTGCATAGAAAGAACAGGGCGGAACTAGAGGAGTCAAACCTCGATAAAAACTCCCTCTATCCTTTACGGGTAGATGTGGTTTCTGTGGCGATCATCGACAAAGGGATGCCTCGGCAGAAAATTCCAAAAAGGGTCCTCACCGGAAACCGGTCGTTACTTTTGGTCCTTCCGTCTGTTAGATAATCTATACATAATATAATATAATATAATAAAAAAGAGTGGAACTGAGGACTCTTCCCTTATATAAATTCTCACAACACTTCTTTCCCATGACACATAACTCAGGAAAATACAAAGCTCTGGAGGCCAATTCGGAAAAGTACTATCCCTCTGCAAACCTTTTATCTTTGTAACAAAAGGCTGGGGGGACAGAATGATTACTAACCCTAACTCCTGGAAATGCTACCTCCAGTTGGCATTCCTACGCGTTCCTTTGCATGTTGTAAACTTTGAAAACCGAGACGTTAGAATTTACTTATACTTGTAACCGCTATCACCCTGGTCGGCTTGCCTGGTGCTACCAGATCAGGCTGTCTGAAGATACTGGCTTCCTGACCAAAAGTGCACCAAACATTGATGTTTTTTTTTTTCCTTTCTCTTTGCAAAACTCAAAAAACTTGAAGCATGAAAGCTTTTACCAAAGTGACCGGATTCGGCATTAAATAACCCGGAAAGGGTTGATATGCCGTAAAACAAAACAACCAACCTGGCCGGCTTTCTCTAGAACAAGTACGTCTGACCATCGCAACCCACTTTCACCAATACTGAGCTAAGTCACATGATGTTGCTGGCCGATCCCGATTCCGTAGTTGAAGACCAACTACTTGCGAGTCTGATAGTGCTGCCATGTCGCCTTAGAATTTCACTGCCCACATATTCAACTGCCCACCAACATATTTGTGCCAACCAGGTAAAGAAAGACGGGGTTTTATAGATGAGCTCTCCACCTGGACACTGAGCTGCATGGTGTTGGATAAGGATGGATGGTAAAGGTCAGAGATTCGAATTGGTACTCTATTCACAGGACAGCATAAGAGCTAATCTTAGTATAGACCATTAAGATCAACTCTTATAATAATATTATAACAATGAAAACGGTCGTCACACGAAAGGAACACAATCTTTTTATAAATAAACAACGAAATGTATTTATTTCAGTTTTGTACACCATTGGGTGTAGGTTAAAGTTCAACAGTGTCGGAGTGAAGAAAGTAGAAAGTTGGCTCCGCTTTTCATGTGGAGAGGAGACTATCTTTCTTGGCTCGTCAGGGAACACTCTGTTGTCTGCCATTTTCAAAAGGGCTAAGGTAGTCCTTTAGGGGACGGGTGAAGTTAATGCGTCCTGCAAGCTGATTGTCTATCGTGTGACCTAACCACCTCACAGGGGCTGCTCTCTGCATGAGGAAAGCAATGTTAATGATTTAGACTGCTACAGCAGCAGTGTAGAATGCAGCGAAAGCAGTCGTTGGTTGCGAGGGCTTTAGAAAACAAATCATGTGGATCGATTTTGTATCGATAAAGTCGGAGGGGATCGTTCAATCACATTAGAAGCAAATGTAAATAACTTTTGGGGAGCTGGATTCTCCTCACATTAGAAACTGATCTTGTGGGGATGCAAGTAACTGTAACAGCATTATTTATTTATGAATAAAATCATTTATTAATGAATAAAAATCATTTATTAATGAATAAAAATCATTTATTAATGAATAAAATCATTTATTAATGAATAAAATCATTTATTTATGAATAAAAATCATTTATTAATGAATAAAAATCATTTATTAATGAATAAAAATCATTTATTAATGAATAAAAATCATTTATTAATGAATAAAAATCATTTATTAATGAATAAAAATCATTTATTAATGAATAAAAATCATTTATTAATGAATAAAATCATTTATTAATGAATAAAATCATTTATTTATGAATAAAAATCATTTATTTATGAATAAAAATCATTTATTTATGAATAAAATCATTTATTAATGAATAAAATCATTTATTAATGAATAAAAATCATTTATTAATGAATAAAAATCATTTATTAATGAATAAAAATCATTTATTAATGAATAAAAATCATTTATTAATGAATAAAAATCATTTATTAATGAATAAAAATCATTTATTAATGAATAAAAATTATTTATTAATGAATAAAAATCATTTATTTATGAATAAAAATCATTTATTTATGAATAAAAATCATTTATTTATGAATAAAAATCATTTATTTATGAATAAAAATCATTTATTTATGAATAAAAATCATTTATTTATGAATAAAATCATTTATTAATGAATAAAAATCATTTATTAATGAATAAAAATCATTTATTTATGAATAAAAATCATTTATTTATGAATAAAAATCATTTATTTATGAATAAAAATCATTTATTTATGAATAAAAATCATTTATTTATGAATAAAAATCATTTATTTATGAATAAAAATCATTTATTTATGAATAAAAATCATTTATTTATGAATAAAAATCATTTATTAATGAATAAAAATCATTTATTAATGAATAAAAATCATTTATTAATGAATAAAAATCATTTATTTATGAATAAAAATCATTTATTTATGAATAAAAATCATTTATTTATGAATAAAAATCATTTATTAATGAATAAAATCATTTATTTAAATTTTCTTATCCGAAACTTTTGCCGCGATGCATCTTTTTCAAACAATACTTTTCCTTCTTTTTTCTTTTGTATTTTTTGGTTTCTCTTTATTTCGCTGTCATTAACCACGAGGGTTGGCCACTCGTGAATGAAGCAAAATATACGTCCGATCTTGTTGATAATTTTTGGAAAGTAAAATCCGATGTTTTTTGGTTTTTTTTTTGCGTGGCTGGCGTGTTTTTGAATAGACGGAGTTGGCACATCATAAAAACATTATTTTCGTAAAGTTAATGTTTTCCTTGGCTTTTCTCTGCCAACTGACCCTGCTACCTAAACTGTTCTACATCTACTAACCCAATAACCCTCATCCATTCTTTCAATGTGACCAAACAAGCAGTCTCCTGTTCTGCACATATCTCTCTACTGTCCAGATTTAATCTTCCTCTGGGGTCATCAGATCTAAGCCTGTCTTTAAGGCTCACATTACACATCCATCGTATTATTCTATTTCTTTCCATGCAACGCATGTCCTCAACCCTCACTGATGCCTGAGAGACTCTTCTTCCCTCGATTATTGATTTCTTTTTTAGTTCATTCGATTCGAATGATTTATTAAGTGATCAAATTTTATTACAAACTTAATTTCCCTCTTCGTAAATGCATGATTGAATCCGTTTTATTTATGCCCTAACCCTAACCCTAATTTCCCTCTTCGTAAATGCATGATTGGATCCGTTTTATTTATGCCCTAACCCTTCCACTAAAAATGTGTTAGAATCGCACATTGCTCGTCGTAAACTTTCTGCCTAGTGTTTAATTGTTCAAACACCATCGTCAGCTTTTCATGGGTTGTGGCAAAGAAGTGCTAATATGCTTCAAGAGTGCACAGGAGTTTGTTGCTCCAGATTATTGAATGCGAAATTCAATCAGTTTGGTGCACAAGAAGTGCAGTGGAATTACTTGTAGGTTGCGCGATGATAACCAGTTTATGTGCAAGAAGTGTAAGATAATGGCGATCAATGAGAACTCTGCGGACAAAGTATATCTGGATTGCAAGTTTGTGCAAGTTGAGCTCGTTAGAAGTGTTTATTCAACACCGACCCACAATAGGAGTATGTGACGCAAGGTCGGAAAGTGGGATTTGAAAAGTCAGCGCCCGAGAAGGTGAGCATTCTGGCCATTAAAAATTGCCTGGGCAGCCCCGTCGGCATTCCCCGGTAGTAGCGCCTCAGGCAGTAAGCAATAAACTTACTCCTCCCCAAAGAGGGGAGGCAAAGCCTGGGAGGGTGGACCTCCTAGAACTGCACAGGACACACCCGTAGACCGGTGTGCAAGAAGTGTAAGACAATGGAGATCAATGAGAACTCTATATAAGTATATCTGGATTGCAAAGCTATTGAGATAAGTTTTGTTACCATGGCGATACCATTGGAGCACAGGGTGGAGCAGGTGCTAGTGTGATTGCAAAGAATTAGGAATGGATGGAGTAAGTTAAGGAACTTCTGCCATTACTAATCAGCAGAGCATGACCACTATCGATCAAGGGGAAAGTCTATCAGGCATGAGTATGGAATTTAATCACCATAGCAACAAAACTTCTTGATAACCTCAGTAGCTTCGCCATCCAGATATACTTTCTCAACATATGAGTTCTCATCCATCTCCATTGTTTTGATTATCATTTCCAGTAATTCGATTGCACATAAGGCAGTGTTGCATCGTATGGTCCTCTTCTCCACATTCGCAGATGCTTGGGTCAGTTTTGTAGCCTCCATCTAGTCATGGCAACTTTTGATCGCCCCATTCCCGTTTTCAGGCGGCCGAGTGTTTTCCACTGGAGCCAGGGTGCTTCTAAACCGAGAGGGGAGGGCCGATGCTTACAGGTACCGCCAAAAAAAATAGAATTGCACCTGACTCTCTTTCCACAAACTGAGCAGGGGGACCGTTTGCTTTTAGGGAGCTTTTCAACTCTACAACTAGAAAATATTCACTTTGGTTTTTTTTTCTGGGATACGTAATGATACTCCGTTAACCAAACGAAAAGTTTCACCAACGTGTCTACAAAATCTTCAAAATCATTTTCGTTTTCAACAAGCCGACTCTTCCGCTCTGTGCTAACCTCCATCGTTTTTTATTTGATGGCTGAGTCGGTAGCCGAGCGTGGCAATAAACATTGGCATAAAATGTCTATTAATGGCGGAAGATTCCCTACTCTTAATACCTTCTTTCCCCAGACTACTTGTCTTTGGAATTCCCTCCCTGCTCCTTGTTTCCCCCGACCATACCAACGTGCAGAAATTTAAATATAATGTAAACAAACATTTTGCTGCCCAACTCCCCATCCAATTTGTCTCTCTGTAAATCTGGCTACTATCACAGTAGCCTCTTAAGGTTCAGTTGTAATATGCCTTGTTTAGAGTGAACAGAGGTAAAAAAAAAAAATCTGGACAGTTACCGCAATTGTGTGACGTACATTTTTAACTTTCAAAATCACACGCAGTGAATTCCATCACTTCGTATAGTCCAACAACTGGTAGCATCAATTGCACATTTTGGTGGTAAATGCACCCATACAAGTTATGGCACCTATATGCATCTACAGACATGCACCACTTGGGTCTCGACATTCTAAATTACAGGGATACGAGTTTTGTGTTTTTATCAGAATTTTGCGTTTTTATTTTTTTATTCAGAAAGTGGATTTCTGCTTAAATTATTAGAACCTCTCATAGATGCGAGTTCTCGTCTTTTTGATCGTAATCCGCTTATTTATTTTTTAACAAGGCTGATTTGCCTCATGATAGTTTTCTCTGAAAATGTTAATTTTGCCGTGAAGACTTCAAGCAATTCATGAAGGGGGTAGGAGAGTTAGATGACTTGTTTCATCAGAGAATGACTTCCTGTTCCTTTCCCCCACAATACGCACCCGGTGTCTTTCTCTTCATCTTGACTTTCTCTCCACACACACACAGGTGGCCGTGGCCATCCAGGTTGGGAAATTCATCTCGATTTCGCCATTTTTTTTTTGCAATCGGCTACTCACATCCCTGAAATTACGAAAATCCGATTTTTATGTTTGCGCATATTCTAATTTGAATAAAGCATATCTTTCGGATCCGTTTGCAAGTGATGATGGCCCCTATTTACTTGCTTCCCCACGAGGGCAAAGTTAAGGCACAAAACAAAAGGGGCATTCTGGATGGAACAAAAGTAAACATTATCTCTGTCAAAAAGGATCTCTCTTCCTCTGACTGGAGACAGAACAGATACTACACTTTGAATTAGTTTTTCTCCATATAATAAAATGAAAATTTAGGCACAAGGTCATCAAAAGTGTGTTTTTTTTGGGGGGGGGTCGTCATCCTTGGTCTAATGTAACAAAATTGACTATTCTACTCTTGGCTAGAATCATTTCAATCACCACAATACCACATTTACTCTAGGAGGGGGGGGGGTTCTACTTTAAAGTACCCCCCCCCCATTTTTTTTTTTTTTTTTTTTTAAGAAAAGGTCAAATCGATGGAGTTCTGTCCTTATTTTTTTCACCATTTGGTTTGATTTTAATTCTTTCTTTTTCTTTTTCTCTCTTCCTGTTTTTCTCGTTCTCTTCCGTCACGTTTTATCTTTGTCTCCCCCCCTCTCTCTCTTTCTCTCTGAAAATGTTAATTTTGCCATACTTCACACCTTCGCACCCCCCCCCCCCCTCGTAAAAAATTAGATTTGACTTGATGTTTGCAATTGGCCACTCAGATCCCCACAATTGAGATTCTACTTGTTTTTTGTTTTTTTCTACAGTCTATTACGAGTGAACATCTTGGCCTCCTAGGTTAAGAAATTGGTCAGGGGGCGCTGTGGACCCAGGTTGAGAAATTAATCTCAATTTCAGATTTTTTTTGCCATCGGCCACTCGCATTAAAATAATTGTCAGTTTTCATAATTAACTAATCTAGTACTAGAGTAAGCTTTTGAACATTCTGATCTCTGTCGCTAATGAGCATTTTTTTTCTTTAACTTCATTGGGGTTTCAGTTTTTACATTCTTTGGTGGTAGACAACAAGTGAAGGCTTTTCGAGTGCAACTGCAATTTTCGAGTGCAGCTGCGACTGTCTTCTCGCTAAACTTGGTTGTTACATCATTAATTTTTACGTTTACCAAAGGAAAATAGCGCTGTTATTTCTGACCGTTTTGATGACTCATTTGTCATCTTCAACAACGGCCGCATTGTGGCCATGTGGATCGAGTACCAAATTCAAGCTCTCTATCACCGACTGTAACTCTGAACCTTGCCGTCCGTCCTACTTCGATGCTTTGTAAGATGGTTCAGGCATGCAGCTCGGCGCCTGGAGGGGAGATTTCATCCACAAAGTCCTCACGTTCTGGTAGGTTGTTGAAGACCTGGGCAACGACGCTCAAAGTTGACCTTGCAGCACTACGGACCTACAAGTGATTGGTCTTCGACTATGGAACTGAGATTGGCTAGCCATGTCGATTGAATTAGTTCAAAGTGAAAGTCGGCCACTGTACTTGCTCAGGAGGAAACCGGCTGAACCCGACCAGGGTGATGGCTAGTACGAGTCCAAGTAAAAACTTAAAGGATCAAAGTGTAGTATCTGTTCTGATGCTACACTTTGTTTATTCTGTCTTCAGTCAGTGAAGAACTCCTGAGGCAATTTTTATTTTTGTTCCAATCCAGAGTGCCTCTTTTTGGGGAGTTGGGTTTTCTCCACTTGAAAACCGGCCTTGTGTGTCTAACCTTGCCCTCGTGGGGAGGCAATTAAATAGAAACAATCAATTAATAGTAAAAATAAAAAGTCAGAACAATCGGTAAGTCATGTAGCAACGAGAAATAACGCACAAGAAGTCTAAGACGTTGCGGGATAACATAATAGATATGCTTTTGCCTCGAATAATAGTTAAGGAGTAAATACAAGTATCTCCTTGTGTTTATCATATTTACGAACTGTCAATGAACTCCGAGTCAACTTGCACGTCTTCTTGTGTATCTTCTTCGTCTAATGCAGTCGTCTCTGACTTGTGGATAAACAATTTATCGAAACACCGTCACAAATTTCTAGTAATTATTTTTTGTATTTTTAACTGTTCATATTCATCTCGTGAGACTTTATGCAAGTTGGTCTTTGCTGTTACTTTACGGGTAGCAAATGGGTCCAGGTCGAGGCGATCCTTAATATGTATATTATCGCCATGGTCCAGGCATTTTTTTCTGTCTTGAATTCTCTTACACAAACGTTACCGCAGTAATGTTTTACTTCTGGCGTTAAATCGTCCTGTGAATTAATCCAACTTAGTTCTTGATCTGGGTCGGAATCTATCCATCTAACACTTAATGTTGGCTAGTTTTTGACCTTGAAGTAGTATTTTTTTTTTTTTTTTTTTTTTTTTTTTTTTAGCTCCATACATCAAGTGACTTCATGCCTTGTCTGGAGCGATTTCCATAAATAAAAAAAATATTTCAGCCATTCCCCGTTCCAGCGACGAACACATAAAACGCAGGGGCCACTCACCAGCTCCATATATATATATATATATATAACATTAGAAACAGTCTATGTACTCACATTCCATGAGTGATGTTTCTGACAAAGGAGGAAGAATTGCTGTTTTCTGGGTCGGAATCCATCCATCTAACACTTATCGTTGGCTAGTTTTTGACCTTGAAGTAGTTTCTTTCTTTTTTTTTTTTTTTTTAGCTCCTTACATCAAGTGGCTTCATGCCTTGTCTGGAGCGACTTCCAAAAAAAAAATCCTTTTATAATACCGTTCCATCATCCGACTGAAAATCTCGCTAAGCCTTATTCTCGAGTATCGCTAAGGTTCTGCAACTTACCTCGACTTTTGAAGAGTTTTATTTCTTGTATTGAAATATCATCAATCTCTTGAAATCTTTCTTTCTCTAAGAGTGAAACAATTTAATTGAAAGTCTTTCCAATTGAACAACTATCCTCAGCCATTTTTTAACTTTTATTTGAAATCAAAAGTAAACAATTTAATTGAAAATTTTTCCAATTGAACAACTATCCGCAACCATTTTTAACTTTTATTTGAAATCAAAAGTAAACAATTTAATTGAAAATTTTTCCAATTGAACAACTATCCGCAACCATTTTTAACTTTTATTTGAAATCAAAAGTAAAAAAAAAAAAAATAAATAAAATAACATAGTTAGATACGGTTTATCACATTTCCATCTTCCGAACATAGTCACGTTGACATACAACCGGTTCTCGTTAGATCACCAAAGTTAAGCAACGTTGAGCCTGGTCAGTACAAGATGGGTGACCAATTTAGGAATACCAGGCGCTGTATGTTGGAGGATGTCGACCCCTCCCTGCAAAAAGTGCAAAAACCTAACGTCATCATCTCCCCTAATCGGGGATATACATGCAACAGGGAACCGTTTGTGAATTTGATACTCCCATGAAACTTCCTCCTTTCGAGAAAGCTGGTTCAACCCGCCGAGGGTGAATGCCGTACGGGTTAGGGTAGGTAGGTCGTCTTCTTAGCATAAGTGTAGTATCTGTTCCGATGGATACTGAACCCCATAGACTGGTATTGTCTTGTCCTTCGGGGCTTGATTTACGCCGGTTTATAGGTCTGTCCTGTGCAGTTCTATGAGGTCCGCCCTCTCAGGATTTGCCTCCCCTCTTTGGGGAGGAGTAAGTTTATTGCTTACTGCCTGAGACGCCCCTACCGGGGAATGCCGACGGGGCTGCCCAGGCAATTTTTAATGGCTAGAGTGCTCACCTTCTCGGGCGCTGGCTTTTCAAGTCCCACTTTCCCGACCCAACCTTGGGTCACATCTTACCTTGTGGGAGTAAGATAAAACTGGCCTTGTGCCTAACCTCCTGGAGAGGAGGTAAATAAATACAATGCAATGAGTTTTTAAGATATCTCCGAGTGAAAATACGATGACTTCTCTCTTCTGCTGTTTGTTTGTATCTAAACCCGTTGAGTGAGACTCTGGATCCCCTGAGATCCGTGGATCCATTCGTGTTGTGTCATGAAGGCTGCACATAACAAAATGATAAATTATCGAAAAACCTGTTGTGTTGCAACGGCGTTCACTCTGGTCGGGTTGAGTCGGCTTCTACTCTGTCTTGCACTGCATCTCACACCATGACTGTCCTGAACAAGCTTGCACAGATGGCTAACCAATCGCAATTCCACCGTCAAAGGCTAACCACCTATTGACCTAGGAGTTCAGCCAAGTCTTCCTTGATACTTGTTGTTCATGTCCTCAACGTCCACTGATACGCTTGTGCCACCCAGGCAGAGAGATAGGGAGAATTAGATCACAAATTAATTCTAACCAAATCATTGAACACGTCGCTGTAAAAAGACGGATTCCAGAGACTTTAGATTGAGTTGTGGGCGGAAAACGGCAATTGACATAGGTCGATCCGCTGACATTGTAAAATGCGGCAGACGGTCATTGTCAAAAACTTCCAACTTCCGCCGATCAACGAGCCTTATTGGCCATGTCTACTCTCCATAAATGTTGTTCAACAACATTCATCATAAGGGATAATAAAACGATAGAGAAGGATACGAGTGGTCATAGCGTACAATATACTAATTCCCAAGCCAAACACGACAGCGGGGAAATAAAAGGATTTTGAATAAGAAGTCGGTTAAAGAAAATATTTGGAAGCGTTCACTCGGTCGAGAAACTCTCTTACAAAAAACTGGGAATCGCTTGCTACCGGGACTTGAAGACGGAATCATCCTTTTTCTGCTTACTAACGTGGGATGTAATAATTACCGGTGGAATATTGACCTATCCCTCAGCTAAGTAAAGAAACCCCTCATCTCTCTCTATACATATTCGCACGTCGGCCAACAAACTTTTTTTTTCCGTTTTCTTAATATTGACACACACATCACATCACGCTTAAATAATATGTTTCTCCGATCCTTCGAGAACCACATTTCTGAAATAAAAATTTCAGTTTTTTATATATATATATATATATATATATATAGTCTAAAGAAGCTTTGTTATTTTAAACAAAAAGACCAAAAAAAAGGAAAATGCAGTTTAAATTCCCAGAGAAACTAAATAAATCCAAAATAGTGTAGACTTAACATTTGTTGGAAAATTCATAAATAAATAATATATAATAGTAAGTAAATAAAATAAAAAGGGGGATTAAGTATCTAACAGTTAAACAAAAGCAGGAGACCTTAACGTAAGCATCTAATATTAACACGGGGATCATCAGCTGTTTACCATGTAACTGTTTCGGAGATTTAAAAACAGGACAGTTATAATATGCATGGCTCTCCAATGGTACAGATAAAACTACCATTTCCCCAATAATCAAGTGTCGAAATAATTCAGCTTAAAATGTTACTTATATATACATAAATAAATAAAATAATAATAATAATAATATACTACCCTTAAGACTACCGTGTGATATGGTAATTTGCATATCAAATGAAATTATTTATAACAATAGTTATACTAGTAATAATAATAATACTATCTAAACACTACACCTACGAACCATTCTACGCTATGGTAGCTAGAAATAAAATTATAGGAATTAAGGTTGCATTAAAAAAAAAAAAAAAAAGCTTTAGTACCTTTGGTACCAGAAAGGCAAATATATATATACAGGGTGTTTCAAAAGTCTTGGGAACATAACGATTTTTAATAACTCAAAAACTATTAGGAGTTGAAAAATGAAATTGGTACCGTTGGAAAGGTTAAAGTTTCAAGTTTTGTGGGGAATCTTCAAAGTTGCTCAATATGAGCACCATTCGTCACATGGCAGACATCTAGTCGATAGTCCATTTCCTGCCAAACGCGTTCCAGCATCTTGACGTCAATGGTTCCCACAACTGCCGTTACTCGAGCCTTTAGTTCGTCAATATCTCTTGGAAGGGGCGGCACATAGACTTGTTGCTTGACAAAGCCCCAAAGGAAAAAGTCACACGGGGTAAGATCTGGAGACCTAGGAGGCCAGGGCATGAGAACGTCATCACCTCGCTCAGATCTCCCAATCCATCTACCAGGCAGCCTTGTGTTAAGAAACTGCCTTACTCTAAGACTCCAGTGTGGTGGTGCACCATCTTGTTGAAAAATGAAGTCATCAGATTCTGCTTGTTCCAACTGAGCCATTAACCAGTCTTCCAGCATGTTGAGATAGGATTCACCAGTGATAGTTGCCTCTTCAAAGAAGAACGGTCCATAGACACCTTTCTTGGAAATTGCACAAAACACGTTCACTTTTGGTGAATCTCGCTCGTGCTCAAGAAGTTCATGAGGATTCTCAGTACCCCATATGCGAGTGTTATGCTTGTTAACTTTGCCATTCAGATGGAAGGTCGCCTCATCGCTAAAAACAAGCCGGTCATCAAAGCCGTTATCTTCCAACTTCTCTTGCATTGCAATGCAAAAGTCACGGCGAAGTGGCTTATCAGTGTCCTTCAACTTTTGGACCAACTTGAGCTTGTAAGGTACCATTTGCAGTCGTTTCCTTAAGACACGCCAGACAGTTGCTGGAGCAAGCTGAAGTTCCCTGCTGGCTCTTCTCACTGATTTACGGGGGCTCCGCTGAAAGGCTGTCCGAACTTGCTCAACTGCATCTTCTGAAATTGAAGGGCGACCTGTTCGCTTACTTGGGCACAAACACCCATCTTTCACAAATTTAGCATGCCATCTGACAATGGATTTCCTTTCAGGGGCTTCTTTTTTAAATTTTCTGCGAAATGCACGCTGAACACATGTCCACGATTCAGTCTTTGCAAATTGGAGGACGCAAAATGCCTCGTCTTGTTTAGAGAACACCATTACTGCACCTGGAAAGATAACACGAAAATCATTAGTATGACCAAAAACTTGATTAAGCAAGCTTTAAAATGGCACCAGTTTCATTTTTCTACCTGGAATAGTTCATGAGATATACGCATTTGTAATGTTCCCAAGACTTTTGAAACACCCTGTATATATATATATATATATATATATATATATATATGTACATTATTAAAGACTTTTACGCCCCCGCCTCCCTCAATATATATATATCATTGTCTGCGTTTTTCTTTCACCGTGTATTGCATTTCATATTTTGTTGCTTATTAGTTCTCGGTCGACAGACACCTCCTCTAGCCAACAAAACATCGTTGGCTGGACTGACGGAGGTGCAAAAAGGACCAAAAATACAAATATCTTTAGTCACGAATACCGGTCATGACTATATATATATATATATCTATATATGGGAAGAGAAGGATGAAGGTAATCCGACGGAATGGGAAAATGAAAAAGGAAAACCAAAAAATGGATGTTTTTTATGTGTACATCAACGTTTCGTCTTTATTTATAAGACTTCATCAGGATGATAAAATAGAGAAAAAATGTAATGCAAGTACAGATACATGTAGGGTAGACATATTGGGAGGAAAAATAGAATGAAATAATGGCCACTGCTGGGTGGACGTCTGTTGGAGAAATAGAAATGAATGTTGAAGAAAATGAGTGGGGAAAAAAAATGGAAGGATGGGGTGAGCAAGGACTACTGTGGCTGGTGGTAAGAGAAAGAGGTGGGGGATGAGCAGGGGTAAAGTGGATGGCAGAGGGGGGAGGGAGGTGTTTGACCAGATGGCTGCGGTCAAATATATATATTAAAATGTTTTATACCTTCAGATGACGTCGTTTCGGGTTTTCTACCTTCATCAGTGCAGAAGTGGCGATTTTGAAAATTCAGGATTTGTCGATTTAACGACGAATGAATCCTTTTTTTGGGGGGGGGGGTAATTTAATGCTGAGGCATTACCTCTTGTAAACGATTCATTGAACACAAGTTACTCTTTTACCCATAGCTGGAGGGGGATGTTTAAATTTGACCATGATTTTCTTTGCCATTTCATCGGTCATGACACGGTGGCAGTCATTCTGAGTATCGCCTGTACTGAGGATTGAACCTTCAACCTCCAGAAGTCTGTCTCTTAGAACTGATTATCACTTAGCACCTTTATCCGTTGTGCCATGGGTCCATACGTACTAATCAGTTCCAAATAAGTGGTATGAAGGTTCAATCCCTACTACAGGCGATACTGGTAATATAATAAAAATTATTAAAGACTTTTACCCCGCGCCTCCCCCAAACGTGGATGAAGTAACTGGTTCAGTTGGAAATTTTGTTCGACACGACTCACTTAAGGTTGGAGGTTACATCAGCCGAATCGTTGTGAGAATAACATCCAAGTTATATAAGTGTTAAATTCTTTAGAATATTCATTGCGTGATGTGACGCCCGACAATAAACACTGGCGGACACATGAATACAAAAAAAAAAAAAAAAATGAAAGCTGAAAGTGGTTGATTGTTTTTTTTTGGATCATTTGTCATCGACAAAAGGACCTTCAGTTTTTATCTCGACTGACCTCTTGACCTCCACTTGTTAAATTCCTGTCTTTTTCTTTGTCTATTGTTTTCATTAACGACAATTGTCAACGTGAAGAAAACCTTGTTCTTTTTCTTCATATCTTGAAGAAATGATTTAAAAAATTATTTTTTTTTTTATATTAACATCAAAGCAGATTGTACCTATTTAATTGTAATGATACAACAATGTTTTGAAATACGTATATATATATATACCCAATCTTTTTCTTCATATATCTTAATCATGAAGAAATGATTTTTATTTTTTTTTATTTTTTTCCTTTAAATTTTTTTTTATATTAACATCAAAGCAGATTGTACCTATTTAATTGTAATGATACAACAATGTTTTGAAATATGTGTATATATATATATATATATATATATATATATATATATATATATACCCAATCTTTTTTTTTCTTTTTTTTTTTTCCTTTAAATTTTTTTTTATATTAACATCAAAGCAGATTGTACCTATTTAATTCTAATGATACAACAATGTTTTGAAATACGTATATATATACACCCAATCTCCAAACAGCCTCAAACCCCTACAGGTATTCCTCATTTTTTATAAAGCGTTTCTAATAAATAAACATACATTTTCTAATTTGTATTGCCAAATTGTCTTATATACACACACAATAGTGTTGTCAATAGTAATATTATTATAATTAATAAAATTAATTAAAGCGATTTAATAAAAAAGGATAGTTTTTTTTTTTTTTTTTTTTTTTTTTTTTTTTTAAACATTCTTAGAATTTCACTTCAAGGGAGATAATTTACATGAAAACGTCTGGTTTAGACTTGTGGCATTAGTAAAACGTCTGATGCCGCTGCGATTTGGAGAACAGATACTACATTTTGATCTAAGCCAAAGAAACGTAAAAAAACATCTTTTTGTGACTAAGCTTTTCCAAATGAATGAAAAAAAAAAAAACCTTATTTAATCGGAATATCTTTTAATGGGGGTGAGTAGTATTGGTTCTGTTGTCATAAGATTGTCTTCCCAAGAATTACCCCCTCCTTTTTAAAGAGGGAGGTTCTTCCCAGGTATTATGCCCTCCTCTTGGGAGTGGGTAACATATTATCGGTTCTGTTTTCATGAGATCATCTTCCTAGGGGCCACCTTCTCCTTTGAGAGGGTAGTGTAATATCTGTTCTGTTGTCATATATTCGCAAACATTACCTTCTCCTTTTATGGGGGATACTCCCAGGTGTTACCTCCTCTTTTTTTGGGGAGTGGGTAATGTATTTTCTGTTCTGTCATGATATCCTACCAGATATTACCTCCTCCTTGGGGGTAAGTGTAGAATAGGTTCATTTGTTCATGATACCCCCCCTCCCAGGTATTACCACCTCCTTGGAGGGTGGTATGAATCCTCCCAGGTGTTATTTCCTCCTTCAAGGGAGGTAGTATATTCTCATTTGTCATGATACATTCCTCCCAGGCATTACTTACTGGGGAGGGGGCAGTATAGTATATGTTCGTTCCTCGTGATACCATCTTCTCTTTTTTGGTAGAGAGGGGTAATGCAGTATCTGCTCTGTGGTCAGGGTGGGTCTAACCAGACTTTTTTTCAAAAATCGGAGAAGAGGGTCTGCCTTTGCCTGGCTTGCAGATGGAAAGGGAAATAAGTTTTGGCTTACTAGTTTTCTAGTGAGGATTGAACTCGCAACCTCGAAGTAACAAATCTACTGGTTGCTGCACAACAATTTGTGGCCTTTCCAAACAGTAATTATCAAAGGCAAGCGTTTTTGCCTTACTCGACTGGGGTTCGGCCTAAATGTGGCAGCGCTTATTATGAAGTCTGCGATTGCTGCGATAACGTCTCAAGATGAGAAAATTAAAAATGCCACGTATTATTGTGCAGCAACCAGTAGATTTGTTACTTCGAGGTTGCGAGTTCAATCCTCACTAGAAAACTAGTAAGCGAAAACTTATTCCCCTTTCCATCTGCAAGCCAGGCAAAGGCGGACCCTCTTACTGCGGGGATGAAGTAAGTCTGGTCCATCTCCACCGCTTGATTCTGGCTCGAGATCATCAATTCCGCCACAGGTACGAAATGGCTTGTATCGTTTAATCCTGTCAAGACTCAGCTCGTATCTTTCAATTGTAGGTGTGTCCCTTTTTTTTCTTGCGATTCTCATGGATGACTGAAACTTCTTGGTCTCTCTTCCTTATCGAAATATTTCTTCGGGTTCATACATTAGATCCATTGCTCTTTCTGCTTCTTCTAAAGTCGGTTCTCTCTATCACTCCAAACACTTTCTCACACCTGAGGCTACTGTTGTCATATTTGGGCTTCATAAATAAAATTAATGAAAAATATCTCTGAAGAATTTATTTAAAAAAAAGGTTTAGACATTTAAATACTTTTTTTTTTTGTTGTATTTTTTAAGATTTAAAATAATTAAATAACAAATTTGTTGACGACATTTGCCGTTTTATAGAACCCACCATCAACATTCCGACTTTTGGTCTTGTTTTATCCAGTTTCCTGATGTCTCCTAACGGAATAATCCAACGTAATTGTGGGAATTAAATCTGCTTGAATATCTTCTTTTTTTTTTTTTTTTTTTTTTTGTTATCATATATTTCCACAGGACTGCAAGAATAAGATTATTCTTGCAGTCCTGAAGAAATGCGCTTCAGCATGGAAACATAAGTTAATTTGTGTAGACTCTTTTAATGTTTATATAAAGTTTATATATAAAGCTCTACCTTGTAGCCCGTTTAAAAAAAAATATTGGTTTTAAGTTCATTTTATCAATATATTTGAACTTAATTTATATATATATATATAAATTATCTACATACGTAAACGTTTAATCCTTACGGGAATGTTCAGTGTACAGAAGAATTATTTACACTGATCGCCGGACTCGAACCCGGGAACATGAGTTATATTTCAAACTCAAATTCCAATGTTTTTATTCTCACGGTCGTTGTCAATAACTCTGTAAATCAGTGAGAGATTAATCCTATTTAAAGGCAGCTGTCGTAAAGAGTTCGACTTTTAAAAGGAACATTGCATTTAAGCCACGGTGAAGGCTGTGTTAATACTACTTGCTACAGAGCCCAGCCTAGTTTGGTGGGGAGGGGGGGCAACAAATGAATAATTATAATGATTAGGATTCTAAAATAAATTATGGCATTGTTTGGTCATAAAATTATTAATTGAACCCAATTATGATAAAACTACTAGACCACCTGTTTTCTGTTGGGTTAGTATTTATTATATATGTTATTAAATATTTTAAAATTCCAAGTTGCTGTTGTGGCTTTCAGCGAAACGTTTGCAAATGTTTTTGAAATTCTTGCTTTGTCATAATGGATGGTGTCATAAAAAATGAATGTTAACTTTTGGTAACTTTGAAAAAAAATGACTCATTTTATGAATTCGTCCATTTTCAAGTAAATATTTATTTATTTATTTTATTCTTACTAATAAGAAATTGTATTTTATCTATCTCTCATTTACAGTATTCGTCCAATTACTTTTATCGTGCACGGTGACAAGCAAGTTTCAAAGATAATGCTGTTTGACTTTTAGTAGTCTATAGATAGATAAGTAATTGTTAACCTTATTTTACTATGGTTACATGCGTATGTGTATTAAAAGTTCAATCAAAGGGGGGAAAATTAGTAATACTAACTAGTAATACTAACTAGTATTACGCTTGAGAAGGTTATTATACAAATTGCTAGGAATTATGTTAACCCCTAAATGCTTTATTTTTTTTATATTGGTTTGAAAAAAGTTTAAAACGTGTCATAGGGATAATACAGGGTGGGCCAAAATAAGGGTCCTATTTTTAAAAATTCATAACTTTTTTATTTATTGATTTTTTTTTTTAATTTTTTTTTTTTTAGAATAAGTAAAGGACCCCTTCCGAAGCAAGCATGAGCCGTATTAGCCCTAAGGAACGTACCCTCATTTAGAAAACATTATTTTTGCTTAAAAAACTCAAAACAGTGTAAAAAACAATACTTTAGTTTTTGTAAGTTTTAAGAAGTGTTTTTCGGCTAAAATTTGTTTTGTTTATTTCAAAAAATCTCGGAAGGGTCAGTCTACACACACATAAAGTTTGGTGAGTTTAACTTTTATTTTGTGGAAGTTATTCAAGTTATTCAAATTTAAAGATAGGACCCTTATTTTGGCCCACCCTGTATAAAGTAGTATAAATGATTTTTGGAAAAAAATATTTATTTATTGAACAAAAATAAATGATGTTGCAAATGTGCAACAAATGGCATCAAATTTTACATTTATAACAAAACATTACAATATATGCATCTAAATAATCGTAATACACTAGAGAATCATAAAATAAATTTTATTTACCATTATAATGACTATATTTAAAAGTTTAGGCTCTTGAATTAGGCAGATGACACACCGCTGACGCACGCCCGTTACATTGAAGATACTGATTACCTATTTAGCGGGTGTGCTGATGCAACATCATACTAATACCTACTCACACTTGCCAACAGGCTCGTTGCAGATGTGAAACAAGTTGCAGTTTGACACATTTTCGTTGAATATTACATTAAATAGGCATTTTGTTGAAATGTGTCATATTTGAAACAAAAAGCATTTAAGGGTTTGTAATTCGTAGGGTATTTTCTTCTTGGCGCTATCAAAGTGTCTTTCCGTTGTTATTGGCACGATTTTAGAAACAGCCCATTTTATATAGACATTTTGTTTCTAAAATACAAATAACAAATGCTTTACTAATTATAAAAAGAAGGTAATATCTTTATCTTTGTCATGAAGCACTTTCGATCTCTGATGAAGGATATTTCATCTGAAAAATTTAAGAAAAACAAATGATTTTTAATCAAAAAATAGTTGCATGGTTCTGTTGTTGGTACTGGTTTCCAATATTCTTTCTAGAAAAAAAACGAGTACTTACTAGTTTCAGTTTTACACATTTTCATTGAATATTATATTAAATAGGCATTTTGTTGGAATGTGGTATATTTGAAACAAAAAAACATTTAAGGGTTAAGTTCATGTTTTAATTTCTATTTATAAAATGATTCGGCGTAAAGAGATTCCAAAACAATAGCGTAGATCTCTAAATCATTCGATATTTGCTTGACCTTAAATACTTGATACTGATTGGATCAAATACTTAATTTTGATTGGCTAGAGTCTCATATAGGGAACCAATCAGAAACAATCTCTCCAGGAGCCAGGCATCTGTTCATGAATTTTATTTAAAGAAGCGCATTTACGCTTTCCACCAAGCAGATAGCCAGCGAGACGGCCAAGTTGCTTAACGATCCCTTGTCACTATGTACAACTAACATACTCCTTATTGTCTTTTAGCCTCTGGCTATTGGCATCGGCACATGGACTTCCTAAGATAGCGACATCTCTGGACATGGACTTTCTAAGATAGCGACATCTCTGGACATGGACTTCCTAACATAGCGACATCTCTGGACATGGACTTCCTAACATAGCGACATCTCTGGACATGGACTTCCTAAGATAGCGACATCTCTGGACATGGACTTCCTAAGATAGCGACATCTCTGGACATGGACTTCCTAAGATAGCGACATCTCTGGACATGGACTTCCTAAGATAGCGACATCTCTGGACATGGACTTCCTAACATAGCGACATCTCTGGACATGGACTTCCTAAGATAGCGACATCTCTGGACATGGACTTCCTAAGATAGCGACATCTCTGGACATGGACTTCCTAACATAGCGACATCTCTGGACATGGACTTCCTAACATAGCGACATCTCTGGACATGGACTTCCTAACATAGCGACATCTCTGGACATGGACTTCCTAAGATAGCGACATCTCTGGACATGGACTTCCTAAGATAGCGACATCTCTGGACATGGACTTCCTAAGATAGCGACATCTCTAGACATGGACTTCCTAAGATAGCGACATCTCTGGACATGGACTTCCTAAGATAGCGACATCTCTGGACATGGACTTCCTAAGATAGCGACATCTCTGGACATGGACTTCCTAACATAGCGACATCTCTGGACATGGACTTCCTAACATAGCGACATCTCTGGACATGGACTTCCTAACATAGCGACATCTCTGGACATGGACTTCCTAACATAGCGACATCTCTGGACATGGACTTCCTAAGATAGCGACATCTCTGGACATGGACTTCCTAAGATAGCGACATCTCTGGACATGGACTTCCTAAGATAGCGACATCTCTGGACATGGACTTCCTAACATAGCGACATCTCTGGACATGGACTTCCTAACATAGCGACATCTCTGGACATGGACTTCCTAATAATAATTATATGAATCGTGCCAGTCTCATAAACCTGCGTACATACGGTTATGAGAACATTTTCTTTCTCCTGACTCTCGGACTTTCATCATAACACTTTCTCCATCAAGACCCTTGAAGCTTTAATAACTTCTTTAATGGCTTTTTTTACTAAGTACTTGTTAAACGAAGATGTGGAAAAAAAGTTGATAAATTATATTAGAAAAGATTGTCATTGTGATGGAAGAATGGGTTACAAGTATAATGGATGACGGAGATACTGCTGACATTATCTTTTTGGACTTTGATTCTGTCAATCACCACTTTTATATAAACTCAACACCTATGGTCTTCATGAATCGGTTATAAAGTGGATAAGATCCTTTTTTGGTGATCGTACATACATGGTTGAGATAAATGGCAGTCTGTCATCTGAGATGAATGCTTGCAGTCGTGTTCCTCAATGTTCCGTGCTGGGTCCTATTTTCTTTTTACTTTATATAAACGACAGCCCAGAAGTAATTGGTGGAAATGTGCTTCTATTTGCAGATGACGTCAAATTAGTTGCTCGTAGAATCAAAATTAACAATCTCAAGTCTAGCCTTCAACATGCATGGAAATGATCCATTGAATGGGACTTATACCTTAATATCGATAAATGCAGCCATATTGCAGCGGGATCTTTTTCAAATGCAGCCATATTGCAGCGGGATCTTTTTCAAATGCAGCCATATTGCAGCGGGATCTTTTTCAAATGCAGCCATATTGCAGCGGGATCTTTTTCAAATGCAGCCATATTGCAGCGGGATCTTTTTCAAATGCAGCCATATTGCAGCGGGATCTTTTTCAAATGCAGCCATATTGCAGCGGGATCTTTTTCAAATGCAGCCATATTGCAGCGGGATCTTTTTCAAATGCAGCCATATTGCAGCGGGATCTTTTCCTGACTCGGCTCTTACTCTTAGCGGTGACACGGAGGCGAACGAGACAAAAGATCTTGACCTTCTGGTCGACTCGTCCTTCAAGCCATCGAAACATTGCATTCAGGCTGCAAACAAAGCAAGGAACACTATTTCTCATTCGACAATTCTTTCTGCAAACTCTCTCCTAAAATATTTCTACCACTTTATGTCTCCCTCGTCAGACCACTGTTAGAGTATCGTGTTGAGGCGTCTGTTCCATATCTAATACGTGATATCCAGCATATGTAAAGAGTTCAAAGACTGGCTACTCGAATGGTTCTTGGCTTTTTGGCTAAGATCAAAGTGTAGTATCTGTTCCGATGGATACTGCATCCCATAGACTGGTATTGTCTTGGCCTTCGGGGCTTGATTTACGCCGGTCTATGGGTCTGTCCTGTGCAGTTCTAGGAGGTCCACCCTCCCAGGCTTTGCCTTCCCTTTTTGGGGAGGAGTAAGTTTATTGCTTACTGCCTGAGGCGCCCCTACCGGGGCTGCCCAGGCAATTTTTAAACCCCACTTTCCCGACCCGACCTTGGGTCACATCTTACTTGTGGGAGTAAGATAAAAACTGGCCTTGTGCCTAACTCCTGGAGAGGAGTAAATCAATACTCGAATGGTGCAGGGTCTATGGGATCTGCCCTATGAAAGCCGACTCAAGAAACTTAACTTTTTCTCCCTTGAGCGCCGACGATTATGCAATGATCTCAGTTTGGCCTACAATCTCCTCAGGACCTATTATTCATTCCTGCGCCAGAAAGAGGTCTACGCGGACACCACAAGAAACTATTTCACCGCCGATTTTGATTGAACTGAAGGAGGAGGGCCGCCTTCTCAATCAGGATCCCTGGACCTTGGAATACACTCCCAAGAGAGGTAATAAATGTGCCAACAATGCAGCAATTGAAGGTAGATTTGGACAGGTGCTGGGATACTGTATCCGCTCCTGTGCAAATTTCTACCATCCTTTTCCTACACGGCAACTGAAACATGTTTGTTTTATTTTTTACCAAAAGAATTGAATTGAATTAGACTTTTTAAAGTATCCAGGTTTGAATGTTTGGTTTTCAGACTCAACAGCCCTCCTCTTCCTCCTCTATGCAATAACCCATGCAGACAAGGTTGAATAAATCAGGGCATGATGATGATGATGTGAAATGTCTGCCCTTCTAAAAATTGGAGTTTACTGATTATTTTTTTCTTCTTGCTTTTTCAATGAAAATGATTCACATTAAAACATTTTTTTAAATTTATTTTTCTTAAATCGTCCAATCAATTTTCAATATTGATATCTTCACCATTTCTTTTTTTTTTTTTAACATTTCTTTTCGTCTGCGTCTTTGTCATTTCAAGAATTAATCAATGATTTATAGCGAGCGTCTTTCTTTTTTCTTTTGCTTTGGTTCCATACATATTTTTTCTTTTTTTTTCTTTTCTTTTTTTTTAAAATTATATATAATCTCATTATTGATTATCAAATTTAGTATCTCCACTTGTATAGGTGATCCCCCCTCTTCCTTCCGTTTCTGTCTCTTTTCTCTTTTTCTCAATATTTTTTGGTCTGGTGAAACCAACAGCTGCTTCCAATCTCTGTCCTACGAGTACTTTTATCTCGGGGACAAAAAAGATATGAATTTAAAAAAAAAAAAAGAATGTCTATGTAAAGTTTAGCATTTTTATCTTCGTAATTACAAATTTTGATTTTGTTAAAATAATTACTTGCTCAATCTGTTTTTCGCAGATTAATTTTTTTTCAATTTGAAGTTTAGAGATTGTTTTCCATTTATCTTCCAAGAACTGATTCAAGTAGTTTTTTTTGTTTTTGCCAAATCGCGTGTGAATGATTATTAATAAGAATCTTGTGGTGGAAGTAAAATTATGTTTATCCGCAAATGGCTAAAGAGTGATTCTCTTCGCAATGGATTTAAAATTAACTATTCTCTGGCTCTGTATAGTTACACTCTATAGGGTAGCTAAAAATTGCTTTGGACATCTTAATAATGAGGGTAGCTAAAAGTTGCTTTGGACATCCTAATAATGAGGTCACGAAAGCAAAGGTTGAAAGTTTTTTTTTGCTTTATTTTCAACCAATATTAATGCAAAATCTTAAAAAATTGATAAAAATGAACAAAGCTTGAAAATTAAATCCTTTTTTTTTCTATATTGACTAAGAATTAAGTTTTCAAGCGTAAAAACATGTTAAAAATTTTTTTTAACATAAACCTAAAATTTGTATTAGGAATTTAAAAAAAAAACAAAACAAACTTTTATACCAAAAGGTTCTCTAATAAGGTACTTAAGTTATGGGTTTCTAAATTTTTGAGATGAGGATTGATAATTTGGATTATTCGGACTACTGTTCTCATCTTGGATGTTATTCTTACTACGTTTCCGCCGATGTAACCTCTGACCTTCTTCAGGTGTGTCTTGTCGACCTCGGAAATCTCATGTCAAACTCAGGAATCTGTATGGAATTTCGAATGGAACCCTTTATTTAATCCACTAGTGGCTTTTGGCCTTGATAAGTGCTTATTCATTAGTAAGAAGAAAAATCTTCATCTCAAAAATTCCGAAATATAATTTTTAATTAAACTAAAATTAATGGCCTGCAGTGCCAAAATAAATTGTTTTGGACTGTTCAAATAATTTCCAATGCTATTAATGTTTTACTCATTCATTTATTTACTTTTTATTATCGCTTATGTTTGAATTCATGCTTTGAAACATGACATAAATTATAAATCTATGACTTTGCGCTAAAGCTATAATTATTTTGTTAGGGTAATGTTTTAAGCTCTATTTATAAGAAAGTTGAAATAGGTCAGTTGGTAGAACCTCAGACTGACGATCTCAAGGTTTCGGTTTCTATTTCTGGTCATGGCATCCGCTTTATTTGTTGGGGATTTATTATTTACTAGTGCTGCAATATTCTCCATTTCTAAAAGTGTTTAAGATCGGATATTTTAAAATGAGACAAATTTTCGCAATGTATTTATATAGCGTTTATAAAAAAAAAAAAATTGTGACTGGACGGACAGATAAGATCTCTATTTATATAAGACTGCGATTAAGTGTCAATATTGTTTTGCTTTAAATGTATTTATTTTAGTTTTTAAAAAAAGTTCTGACAATTAAAATGAACTTAGAAAAAAAAAAGAATTCTGACAATTAAAATAAACTTAGAAAAAAAAAAAAATTCTGACAATTAAAATAAACTTAGATAAAAAAAAATTCTGACAATTAAAATAAACTTAGATAAAAAAAAAAATTCTGACAATTAAAATAAACTTAGATAAAAAAAAAATCTGACAATTAAAATAAACTTAAAAAAAAAAAAAATTTAATGTAAGTAATTTGAAGCTATGAAAATTGTTTTCCATGACGATAATACAAAAAAGATTTATAAATTGAACAATTCTAAACTAGGACAGTTCAGTTGGATCAATTGAATTTCCCTGTGGGTGCTGACGGCTTTCATCAGTTCAAAAAAAAAAAAAAAAAAAAAAAAAAAAAAATCAGCATCGCAGACCGAAAATTTGCTGACTTTTTTTTGTTCAACTTTTTAAATTCTACTACTTTTATAACAATTTGTTGCCTGAACCACCACCCCGAAACGCAGGACTCTCGGCTGAATTTAGACTTTGAAATAATTTATTTTATTAATGTAAGTTTATATCTCTCCCCCCCCCTCCCCCATCCCCATCCCGGGTTGGAATTGGAAATTTTCATGATGTCAGTCAACAGGTTTATACTCAAACCAGATTCCAGAAATATTAAGCAACACTTAGAGGGACTCACGCATGTGCACACACACGCACATATATGCACATACACACACGCATGCGCACACATACTGTCTCTGCTGGGCCTATTTTCCTCTCTTCCCTGCATACCACTTGTTGCTGCTGATTGCTTTACAACTGTCTGCTGCTTTTATTTTTATTTTGGACTGCGTGGAGACCCAGTGTTTGTGTAACTGTATCTTTGATTCGTTTGAATTAGAGATGTTAGAGCCTTCTTAATAAGGTGATACACGCAGAAGAAACTCCTATTGAACATCTAAGGCGGCCTCTCTTTTAAAATTGTCTTTCGATATAAATTCAACAATTTCTCTTTTGGAATCGATAATTCGTATTATTTGGAGTATTAGGACGGCTATCCTCAACTTGGATGTTATTCTAAAAAAACATGCACTTCTTCGGGTGCATCTTGTCGAACTTGGGAATCTGTACAGAATTTCGCACTGACCCATTATTTAATCCATGGGGTAGATATTTTTTTTTTTTTCCTGTTCAGTCGGCTATGACCGGGTAGAAGTCTCGTATAATTTTTATTATATTCTTGGTAACGTCTGTACTGAGGATTGAACCTTCAATAATAATAATAATCAGTTCTGGGGGTTGAAGGTTCAATCCTCAGCAGAGGTGATACAAGTAATATAATATAAATCACTCAAGACATCTACCCAGCCATGGGTGAGAGAACGAGAACAATCTACCCCCTGTGGGTTAAAGGGTTCAGTTTGAAATTCCGTACAGATTCCAGAGTTCGACAAGACTTGCCTGAAGAAGGTCAGAGGTTACATCAGCCGAAACGTGATAACTCTGAAGAAGGTCGGAGGTTACATCAGCCGAAACCTGATAACATCCAAGATGAAGCAGAAGTCTGAATAATCCAAATTCTCTTAATATGTTCCATTGTAAATTCCAATGCCGACGCCGCCCCCACCCCCCTTTTTTTGTTTCCTCTTCAAAATTTTGAAGTTGACTTTTAACATTGGTTAAATCATACCACGGTAAAATAAAACCATCATACCAGAATTTAACTGTTTTTTTATACTAAAGCTGAGTTTATAAAAGTTTTCCCTAGGGTTTTTTTTTTTTTTTTTTTCTTTTAAATTTTTCCTTATATATTTTAATCACATAAAATATATGCTAAAAGTTTCCTTGGTGTTGGGATTGAGTTATTTGAAAAATCCTGTTTAATTGTTCTAATTGGCCGGAATTTGTGATTTACTCAGTCATCCATCTCTTACTACGTTTCTGTCTATTACTCTCACCCTCTCTCACTTTATTTTGTTCCTCCTCTCTTCTTTTATACATTGTCTATCCTCTCTCTTTCTCTCACTCCCTTTTTGTCTCTCTCTTTCTCTTATCCACTCTTGCTTCTCTCTCTCTCTCTCTCTCGTTCGCTTTTTCTCGCTCTTTTATGTTTTCGGTAGAGTGTTTGTATACAGATAGCGTTCACATCGCTTGACCAATCGTCACCAAACTTGGACAAAATATCGATCATGGTTTAACTTAGACATCATTTAATTTTTGTATATCTAGGTCAAAGGTCAAGGTTACAGAAAAGGTGAAAGACACTTTTGGCGATCATTTCTGTTCAGTGTAGAGACTCGTAACTTAGCCCATGAAGTCGTGCATCTTATGTCACCTCGACGACGAGTTTGGAAATTTTTAGCGGAATTTCAACTCCAAAATTTGATATATGCATCTGATTTTTACTAACAGTAACGATCGTGCAACATTTAAGATCAGATAAATAGTTTTTGAGTTAACAAACTTTTTTATGCCATAACTTCGGAAATACTAGATACTTTATGGAGAAGTAAGACCCCCTATAAGACTTCGGCCCATCTTTACGTTGTTTCACTTGGGTTCTTGTTTTATGTGGCCTCCGTATCCATGGACGGCGGCACACTTTTTGACCCCCCACCCCCCCACTTTACGGTCATCAATAATGAAGTTATATATGCATGTGTTTAACCGGGAGGACACACTTTTTAGGAGAGCCCCCCCTCCCCCTTTTATAACTGTCCTGCTGGTCCTGGTATCGACACTTTTGATAATCCTTATTTTGTATTTCTAACCAATTGTGCGTCTTCTGCCTCCAAAGAACAATAGCATAAACCACCACTAAAAGGAATATTGCCGCTGTTCGTCTTTCTTTGCGCCTCAGACTTGAAGGGTGTGGTTCTTTTACATTTGATTTTCATCTATTTATTTGAGAATATGCCATGACCTATATTTAGGGAGGGGGGGGGGCTCAGTAAATGTGAAAGGACATATGTACCAATGTTTGCCGACGGTCAGTGCCACATATTGGCTTGTAGTATTTCGCCTTGCTCGGTTCGGACAATACGACTCCTGCATGAATGCCTTCTCTGTACATATGCGATAGTCACATGGTCTTAAGAATGCAAGGGGGAAGAGACTCTCACTATAAGTTAATCTTAATGGGTTTCTTATACAATTTCCAACAGAAAAAAAAGGGTTAAAAACAAATAGTCAACAAATAACTGTTACCACGAGCAATAAAAATTACTTTTCTACCTACCTGCCCAATTTTTTTTGTTTTAAAGTATCTTAAAGCGCTTTTATTTACATGTTTTTATCGATGCCTTCTCAGTCTTGTAAACCCGCCATTTTCAAAAATGGCGCCGGAGGTTAATCGAAGTGAAAACTCAAGGTCGTAGAATACTTCAAAAATCGAAATTTAAACAAAAATACAGCTAATAACTGTCACCATTCGGTCAAGAATATAATTTTTAACCGATCTGTATGTTTTTATTAACTGTATTTTTGTTTAAATTTAAATGAAAAAAATTTTTTTTAGTTGATCTACGATCTCAAGGTTCAACTTCGATTAACCTCCAACACCATTTTTGAAAATGACGGGTTTACAAGACTGAGAAGGCATCGGTAAAAGAAGCAAATTAGAGCACTTTAAAATACTTTAAAACACAAAAAATTAGGCAGATAGGTAGAAAAGTAACTTTTCTTGCTTGTGGTAACAGTTATTTGTTTCTTTCACTCCTTTGTTCTCTGTTAAAAATTGTACAACAAACCCATCTTTATTTGTATTGTTCTCATCTTAGATTTTATTCTCAGAACATTTCAGTCGATGTAACATCTGATTTTCTTCATGGACGTCTTTTTGAACGTTGGAATCTGTACGGAACTTGAAATTGGGGGTATATTGTTCTCGTTCTGTCAGCCATGATTGGTAGAAATCGTAAGTAATCCTTAATTATATTCTTAGTATCGCTTGAGGATTGTAAATTCCACCTCCAGAAGACTGTCACTTAGCATTGATTATTACTTAGCACTTTATCCATTGCGCCGATGATCCATGTGGCTTTCTGAAGGTTGGAGGTTTTATCAATAGTACAGGTGATACTAAGAATTACTTAAGACTTCTACCCGGTCATGGCTGATGGAACGAGAACAATCTACCCCGGTGGATTAAATGAGGGGTTAAGTTTGAAATTCCGTTCAAATTCCTGAGTTGGACAAGGCGCACTTAAAGATCGTTGGGGGTAACATCGGCCGAAACGTTGTGAGAATAACATCCCAGATGAGAACTGTAGTCTGATAGTACAAATTATCAATCCTCATTTAAAAAAATCAGAAACACAGAAATTTAGCATTTTGAATGAGAATAGCCATTCCAGTACTTTCTAGTCAATTTACTTTTGGGTTTTGTGATTCTTGGTTTCTCAATTTTCCCGGACAACACCAGGACATGAGTCTTGGTAGTAAATAAATAAAGAACTGCAGATTTTTCTGTCAATAAGTATTTAAAATAAACGGCACCAAAATGTTTCTTGATGACGATCGCGAAGTTTGAAACCGCTCGAGAGTCATCGTACAACAGTCTTGGATTATGAATATTCCAATTACCCATCAAAACCCGGAAGATTATTTAGAGATTCGAGAAAATAAAAATAAAAATAAAAATTTATGATGCATGTATTAGTTTGATTATTCGGTCTACTGTTCTCACAACGTTTCGGCCGATGTAACCTTTGACCTTCTTCAGGTGCGTCTCGTCAAACTCGTTAATCTGTATGTCGAACTTGGAAATCTGTACAGAATTTTGAAATAAAGGGTTCCTTTCGAAATTTCACACAGATTCCCGAGTTCGGAGGTTACATCGGCCGAAACGTTGTGAGAATAACATCCAAGATGAGAACTGTATTCTGATAGTACAAATCATCGATCCTCATCTAAAAAAAAATCCGAAACATAAGTTAATTCTGTCTACATTTTTCTAACTTGTATATGTTTAGAAATAGTTTGAAAAAGTGAATAACTGTACATGTCAATCAAATCATGTTGTAGTTCGCCATTATTTATCGAAAGACTTCATCAGTGTGAAGTTGAATGAAATTGTAAATAGAAAAAAAAAAAGCATTTGATAGATATGCGAAGGAAAGGCAAGTCTCCACGAAAGGTTCCAGATGAAAAAAGAAAATAGATATACAAAAAAGGATATGAGTGAAGGAAAAGGGGGGTTGGTAGGAAAGTGTTATTTTAAATTTAACATGTCGATAGGGAAAGTTAGGAGTCGATCAAGACAGGGTCTGGTCGATTAATCTTCTGTGCAGAATGCAACAAAAACTACATTGATGAAACCAATGTAACTTATATAAAAAGGATATACGAGTATAACAGAGCCATTAAAATAAACAACTAAGAAAACGCTTTTTTCTTCCACATGGCGGATTTAAACCACACTTTTAATTTCTCTAAGATCACGTTAATTAAAGAAAAAAAAATTCTCTGAATTGGCTATCCTTTCCCAGACTAACCACATCATCAAACAACAAATAAGTTTCTATCATGTCGCACCTAGTTTAGCTAAAATCATAATACAGGAAAATAACAATTGATAAACGATGAATAAAAATGCCTTTTCTTCTCTGCTAGCTTAATCTATCTAAATGGATAAATGCAAAGTTTTTTTTCTTTTCTTTTATATTGCCATCAAAACTGCTCATTGTTATCTAAATCAATCGTACAACAGTCTTTTGAAATACTGTATTTTTTTATATCCGCCTTTGGTGTGACACGTTACTTTTTTGAAAATGTAATCTGTTCAAAAATATGTCGATGTGTGGGATAAAAAGAGAAGTTTTGAAAGAAAGATATTGCACACACAACTTTTTAATTCTTCTATTTTGTTTCAAAATTTTTTAGATGATTGATAATTTTGATTATTTGGACTACTGTTCTCATCTAGGATGTTATTCTCACAATGTTTCGGCTGATGTGATCTCCGACTCTCTTCAGGTGCATTGTGTCAAACTATGGAATCTGTACTTAATTTTGAACAGAACCCTTTATTTAATCCACGGGGGTAGCTTGCTCTCGTTCTATTAGCCATGACCGGGTAAAAGTCTTAAGTAATTCGTAATTGTATTCTTAGTATCGCCCGTACTGAGGATTGAACCCTCAGACAGTAGTCTGAATAATAAGGAGAGTAGAAAGTGACTGGTGGGTTTACTTTCGACATCCTCGTAACTCTTGCTTCCTTTATTTTGTCCTTTAGTCCTCACATTCCATGAACGATGTTTCTGACAAAGGGGGAAGAATTGCTGTTTTCTGGGTCGGAATCCATCCATCTAACACTTATAGTTGGCTACTTTTTGACCTTGAAGTAATTTTTAGGTATTTAAAAAAAAATTTTTTTTTAGCTCCTAACATCAAGTGGATACAAATTCTATTTTGTTGTCCATGCACCCCCCGGTCAACGCCGGGTAGCATGCTAGCTTAGTGTTTCTGTTTATGAATGTTTGGTGCAAGCATTACCCCCCCCTCCTCCTCCTAATATTATTTTACTCCATACCATTACACAATTAACGTCACCGTTAGATTCCTGAAGAAATTTTACACAAATTTGTTTGATCTTGGTAGAGAGCTTTGTTTTTAATTGTATCCTCACGTAGGCAGATGCATAAATTAATTTGTTTAAAGTTGTAAACAGATGTGCACGAATGAAGATCCGTGTTTTTGAGTCGTCCAGCTTCATTTGCCAACACCTAAAAAAAAAAGAAAAAAAAAAAAACCCTTAATATAGTTAATAATACTAAAATAATACATCACGATACCAACATCAAAAGATTAAAAATTCTTGAAGCCCTCTACATAAAAACTAAACATCTGACAATCAATAACGTGAATTACGAAACTAGTAACAACATTTTAAAGTGTCTAGCATAGTTACTAACATTAGCGAATCCTTAACCGTTAAGCAATTATACTTTTGAATTTTGCACGCACTTAGCACGTAATCCTGTTTGCATGCAACATCTCAATATTATAGACGCTTATTTTAAAGTCGTATATTGTTAGCCAATAAAAAAAAAAAAAAACTCAACAGTCAAGACTTAGTTGTAAAGCCACTAAGACTAACACCGCCTGGTGATAATTTGATGAATCAAATCGAAAGTACTCGCGAAAAACCCACAGAACTTACATACACCAATTTGACAGAAATACTAAATGGACTATTCAAAAAAAATTTTTTTTAATTCTTATCAAAAAAATTGTAACAAAAAAGTCTTATCAAGCAAAAACACTCTTATTTAATGTTTGTCTAAAAATATATAAGTATATATTATTTTTATATATATATATATATATAAGTAGTATTAATACAGCCGTCAAAATCATAGCTTTAATGCATGTTCCTTCATAAGTTGAACACTGTTGACGTCGACTGCCTACAATAGGTTTAAAACTCTCACAGTTTATGTAGTTGTTCATGGTGGCTGTGAGGGTTCGGAATTTGAGTTATAAACACGACTTGTTCCGGGTTTTGAATCCTGTGACCGGCTTGAATTATTATCTCTACACTGATGATTCCGTAAGGATGAAACGTATATGTATGTAGATAAACAAATATTTATAATATATATATATGAGAGAGAGAGAAAAGGTAGGTTGAGATAAATGAAATTAGAACATATCAGTTCCCAAAATTCAAACTCAACAAATATTTGCCGTACGACCGTTTATATGTAGTAGAATTACAAGTTGATTTTTCTTTTTAACAAATTGTTATTTTATCAACTTAGGTGTAAAAGAAGCTCAAACTGTTTAAATTTTACAAATAACATCAGTGGTTCGAAAGTTATAAGAATTTTAAGTGCCGAAATTTGTGTTTTTCATCGAACATTTTTCTTTAATAATCCTTTAAAAAAAATTTTTTTAAATAAAAACTGGGACAAAATTCGGACCTCATCATTTCAAGAAATTCAGTAATTTCTGCATTTATTTATTTTTTCATCTTTTATGAAACTTGGAATTTGTTATGTAAAATTATTTGCTCTTTCTGATTATGCAGTCAGATTTCATGTGCGTCTTTACCTAAATTAAATGTGTAAATTTCAAAGCTTTTCAAACTGGCACGTTGTATCATACAGATTGTGGGGTATTTCAATAGCTTTAATTTCTTTTAAGTCACTACAGTGTCTGTATAACAGTAACCGCACTATTATGTTTCATAGAAATTGTGTAACGCAAGAATAAAACCATTTTTTAAAGCGTTACACCTGTGCTAAAATGTTTTTAACAAGGTTGCGGCAAGTTAGTTGCAGTTCTTCACAGTAAGGTCCTGTATGTATGGGGGGGGGGGGTAAGATTGGATATAATTTGTGACCCTATCACTGCCACCCTGACCCTAAGTCCGGATGGCAGCAGCAGCCCTCCCCCCCCCCCCCAAGAAAAACAAGAATATGGTTACATCTGATAACTAAAACGGTTACACTTCATTAGAACGCTATCTGGTTTGAAAGTGGATGATCATCTTCCTCACAGGAGTATAGTTGTCTCTTACTTATACATCCAACAACTCAACACACATTTCTAGTTCTGGGCTCTGTTCAATAATTGAACCACTGACAAAGAAAAAGGACAGGATGAATTAGTTCATTCATCCTGTCCCTTTTCTTTTTCTTTTTTCGTGACCTTTTTTTTTTTCATAATCATTCAATTGTGCCATTTTTACGGTGCACCATTACTTGTATAAGTAACAAAAATTAAGTCACAAATGAGCATTTTTTTTTTTTTTTTTTTTTTTTTTTCTCCCAATTTACAAAGGTTTTTTTTTTTTTTTTCCCATTTGGCCTTTTGGCTAAGATCAAAGTGTAATATCTGTTCTGATACTACACTTCATCTTTTCTGTCCTTGGTCAATGAAAAAATCCTTCTAGACCGAGGCAATTTAATTTTTTTGTCCCAATCCAGAGTGCCTCCTTTTTTAGGAGCTGGATTTTCCCACATTAAAAAAAAAACAACCTTGTGTCTAACTCTGCCCTCATGGGAACGCAAGTAAATAGTGACTGAGAATTAAAAGTAAAAAAAAAAAAATTTCAATTTTATAATATTTTTAATTCGTAGTCTACTACTTTGCTTTGTAAGCAAAACAAAAAAACATTCAATAGAAAAACAAACAAATAGATATAAAAAAAATAAGTACAAATAATTTTATTTTCAAATATAACATGGTTTAAATATTAAAGGTTCAACACAAAATTCTGTATAAGCTCCCAAGGTTCTAGAGCAGTGCTTTTCAACCTTTTTGCTGGAGTGGAACCCCATGGAAACATTCCACTGGCTCGAGGAACCCCTGTGCAAAATTTTGGTTGTCTTATGCAAAAAACAGCATTTAATTATACAAAAAAAATAAATTTGTAATAAAATGAAAATACTCATGTTCAGAGTATTGTACATGAAATGAAAACAAAAATGTTTATGTTTGAATAGATTACATTTATTCATATGAAAAAAGTCAATGGGAAACTTGAGCCTGGTGTTTCTTGCACAACTCTTTAAGATTGGGTCGTGTTTTTGATAGACACACGAAGTTCATCTTTCACAGACCGCAATTGTGCTCGTTTCTTGTGCTTGATGGTTGTAAGAGCTGAAAATCCATATGAGATTTCATTTTTCTTGCAACTATCTCCGCCACAGCATAACTTGCTTCTTGTCCTTTGTCACTCAACTTGAACTTTTTGGCAAACATAGAAACCTGCCTTTTATTACATTTCATTTCTCGTTGAAAATATTGTTCATCTTTGCTCGACAACTCTGGATGTTTAGTTATTAAATGTCGTTTCAGTTTGGCTGGTGCCATAGCACTGTTAGCCAGCTTCTCCCCACAAACAATACACAAAGGTGAAGGGCACTCTGGGTTTCCAGTCCAAGTAAATCCCAGAGCTATGTACTTTTCACAATATTGACAAACTTTTAGTTGTAGGTTAATTCCATCATTTCTTGATTTCGATGAGGCAGCATCGCTGGTAGTGGTTTCAGCTTCAAGGGAGTGCCTCAGATCCCGTGTCTCTTCATCCGCATCTGTCTTGCGTTTTTTCACAAATCTATCCATGGTTGTAAAATCTGTAAAAGAGTTTAATGAATGTAACGAGTTTAATCATATTAAAAGATTTATCTCTTTACAGTCCACAGTTTCCATACGGCAACTAATAAAATATACATACGTAGAATGAAAAATACTTATAATTAGTGGAAGCTATCAGCCAATCATATTTAAGCAATAGTTTTCTTGGAAATTACATATAGACAATTTATTTTATAACTACATACACTAAATAATAATAATATTTGTATACTTGTATTTGTATAAATATAAAATTTTTAAAGCATGTTTTCATATGTCGGACCGTATAGGGTTAAAAGATATGCATATATTAATAAAATAGGTTTTCGAAATTGAATTTAATATGTTGTTTATTTGGTCGTTGTTCTAATTTAGAAATTGCGGAACCCCTGGACTGTACAGGCGGAACCCTAAGGTTCCGCGGAACCCTGGGTGAAAACCACTGTTCTAGAGTTTTGAAAAGATTCGCTTGAAGAAGGTCGATGCGGTGGTTACGTCAACCAGAACATGAAAATAAGATAACAATCGTAGTCTGTCGTACTGTTCTTTCATTCTTTCGTTTGATATTTTCATTCATAAATGCAATGAATATTGAAATGTTTTTTTTCTCTTGCCTTTTCAGAAATTTTGTGAAGTATATAATCCCAAGAAAATGTCTGAAGATCAAATTGAGGTGAGTTCAGAAAACTAATTTATTATTCGAAGATAAACTTCTTCAAAAATTTTTTTTTTTTTTTTTTTTTTTTTTTTTTTTTTTTGGCGATTGTGTAATATAAGTTAACAAGAAGAAAAAAGGGTGATTGAAAAAGCAAATTTACAAATAATTTTTACCAAATGCAAGAAAATTTAATCTATCAATCTGCAGCTTATCAGTTTTAGAACTTCCAGATTTTGTACCTAAGCATAGAAGGCTTGTAAAAATAGAATTCAAGATGACGTTGTTTCTTTACTTGCTGTGAAGGTTCGCTGTCGTATGAAAAATTAAAATTAAACAAAAATACAACTAAAAACTGTCACCAATTGGTCAAATATTTAATTTCCGACTGATCAGTATATCGTTAATTTACTGAAAATTTTTAATTTCATCTTTATTTCAAAATACTTTGCACTATACCAAACCATTTGATCTCAGATGGATGTCCATGTGTTTACAAGCCTTCTTGGCTGCGATACAAAATCTGGAGAAAAAAAACACTTAAGTTCCCAAACTGAAAATATATGCAGATTGAAGATAAAAAATTTTTGTGTTTGGTAAAAGTTATTTGATGTAAAAAAAAATTTTTTTTAATAAGGAGAATATTTAAAAAAATATTTAAAAAAAAAAAAAAAAAAAAAAAAAAAAAATATTTTGAAAACCTGGAAAACGCAAATTATTATTTTTTTTTTTTTTTTTAAGTAATTTATTTATTTACTTTAAAAATTTGAGTACTTTCAGTGACATACACCCTTGTCAAAAGTATAATCATTTTTTTTTTCTCTTTAATTTAATCCTTGATTGAGACATTTATCGCAGTCAAGTTGAAATTCGTCTTGATGTTATCGACGATTAATGTTGATATGCCGGTGTGTGTAGCACGCGGTTACGTGAATAAGGTAGTTTAAAAAGTCATTCATTGAAGCGTTGCTGAAATGGCAATAATAAGAATTTTTTTTTTTTTTTTTTTTTTTTGTCATATTGACTATTATTTTCCATGTTTTGATTGGCCAGTTGTCATGGTTTGTCATAAGACTGAGGAGCAAACTGTAGTACCTGTTCTGATACTACTCTTTTCTGTCGCCATCCTTCCACATACAACCCCTGATATTCCCAAGTCGTCACCCATCTGATACTGATCAGTCTCAACGTCGCTTAACCCCTGTGATCTAACCCGAACCGGTTACGCTTAACGTGGGTAGATAGTAAAGAAATGGTGCTATTATGGGTGATGAACCGCCTCGTTATTAACATAGAAATAAAAAAATATTTATATTATTTGGATTATTCGGACGACTATTCTCATCTTTGATGTTATTTTCACAACGTTTCGGCCATTGTAATCTCTGATCCTCTTCAGATCTATCTTGTCAAGCTCTGGAATATTTTTCTCGAATTTGGGACAAGTCATAAGACAGAAAATTTAAGACAGATTTCACCAGCTAGATCTGTGCGGTGAGGGAGCCAGTCAGAATGATGAGCATTGAAGTCATCAGAAACAAAGATGGAGCTTGACTGATGAATTTGCAATGCATCATCGATACTGCTCAATATATAGTATCAACAACAGAGCAGTTATTGTCAGAAAGGGAATCGTATAAAAAGAACAAATAGGAAGTAGAGTGCAGCAAAGACAACCTCGTACAGATAAAAGGACATCCATGAGATTCAAGGCTGGGGACACGCGCAATAGGGAGATTCTTGTGAAAAAAAGAGCAAGACCATGCAAATGCGTGGAAGTCTAAGCGGATAAGAGTCAAATAACCATCCACATGAAGTAAAAATAAACAGGTGATATATATATATATATATATAGTAAGCAATGAAAATATATATGGCAATCAAGCTTATATTTTATGTGGATACATGAAGTACTAATATATATATATATATATATATATATATATATATATATAAATAATTTATTTTATTATTTTTGGTTTGTAATCAGTTAAAAATGTTTTATGGTTAGGGTTTTTTTGTTTTTTTTTACTGAAAATTATTTTTGGTTTCGTTAGGGTTGCGAATTACTTTAGACTTCTACCAGGTCATGGCTGATGGAACGAGAGAAAGCTACCCCCGTGGTAAAGGGTTCTATTCGAAAATTCCATACAGATTCCCGAATGCGATAAGATGCACCTAAAAGTCAGGTTACATCGGCTGAAACGTTGTGAGAGTAACATCCAAGATGAAAACAGTCCGAATGATACAAATTATCAATCCTCATCTAATTTTCATGGGTGTTCTCTTTTACCTCCCCATCGTTTTTTTTTTTTTAACTATCATTTTCCATTTAGGGCAGTTGATTTAATTTTGTGATGAGGATCAGGGAAATACATTTCTTTGCTGTACATACAGCTGGCTGTGAACAAGGATTCTCAGCTAAAAACCTCATTCTCACTCCTCACCGAATCGGGCTGTCATTGGAACCTAAAGAGCAGCTTCTTAGGGCCAACTGTTCTTAGAAATGTCGTAGATTGTTTAATTATGGTCCTTTCTGTGGATGTGGTGCTACCAGATCAGGCTGCCTGAAAATACTGGCTTTCTGACCAAAAATGCACCAAACATTGTTTTTTTTTTTTACCTTTCTTTTTTGCAAAACTCAATCATGTTCTGCAAAATTAAAAACAAAAACATCTTTCCTCTACAAAAAAAACAAACAAAACACGATAAATTTATTTGAAGATATAAAGAACTTGAAGCATAAAAACTTTTACCAACATGACCAGATTTAGCAATAAATCACCCGAAAAGGGTTGATGTGCCGTTAAACAACCAACCCTTCTGTGAAAGAGTAATTCACATACTGTTATTCGATTTCTGTAGGAGAAAACAAAAAATATATGGACTTTCTTTTTTTTTTAATTTTTTAAATTTTCGTTTTTTTTTTCTCCATCCTATTCTGGGATTCATGACATAAATTTCTCAATGAATAAAATTTCCCAGGGGTTCATTAAAATCAAATTTTGTGGGTTCCAGGGTTCGTAAAATTAAAGTTATCAACATCAGTTTTTTATAGAATACAAACATTATCAAAGCTGTAAGATTCCGGTTAATATAAGAGCAATTTCATGTCAAATCATCTCGACTTGACACCACCTCTTTCAGATTTTTGTTTATTTTAACACTATTTCCTCTTCACCTAAACTAAGAGAAATGTGCAATATCAGAACCGTTGGACGACTAGACCCCTATTTTCTAGGCCAATTTAAATTCGACCAAGTTTTGTTTTTTTGGAGCCGGACATTCAACTACGGTAGTGTACAAAATCTGCAGTTTTGAAGCCAAAACTTAATGAATTTCTTTGAAAATTTCACCATGTAAGATTTTTAGGGCAAGCATTCCAAAAATGATACTTAGAAAGGCTAAAAAGAAAGTAAAAACACTTTTTGGCCCACGTTAGCTTTGTGCGGACGTTTTGAAAAATACGACATAGAAGAGATTTAAAAATTGAAAGAAAAAAAAACATAACTGTGAAAGCGTGAAACAATAATCTTTTTTATAGAACAAAATATGATTGAACTATTTGAAACATCTAAAAGAGTTCTTGGGAAATTTGGTGATTATGGGAATTTCCAATAATCGCATGCATGCGTGTGTGTGTTATATATATATATATATATATATATTTTAATTTTTTATTTTTTTAACATAGTTCACCCCAAACAAGGCAGGACGCCACTGTAGACGTAAGGGGCTACTGAGAAAAAAGAGGGGAGAAGGTAGGGGCAGTCAACCTAGATTGGGATCTGCGCAGCGAGATGTCTGTTTACATTAGTTTTAAACTTCTGCATGTCTGTAGTGTCGGAAACGGGGGGCAGGGAGGGAGTTCCAGAGGCCAGCAACACGAGGAAAGAAGCTATTTGAGTAGAACGCTCTCCGACATCTGGGGACCTCCACAGTGAATGAATGAGATTCAGTTGATTGTCGAGTTAGTCTAGTGAATTTATGTCGAGGGGGCACCAGAGTTGCCAGTTCATCAGAGCACATTCCATTGAAGTATTTGTAAAACAAGCACAAGGATGCTATATTGCGGCGATGAGACAGGGACTGGAGCTTGGTTGACAGTGAGGGACCTATTAGGTTGGCGACTCTTTTTTGGACCTTGTCAAGGAGGGAGAGACTAGTAGATGATGCACCAGCCCAGATATGACAACAATACTCCATGCATGGGCGGATGGTGGCTTTGTAGAGATATAGGATAATGTCAGGTGAGAGGAGTTTGCTAGCACGGTAGAGGGAGCCAACCTTCTTTGCAGCAGTCCTGGCAATGTCTTCGATGTATTTGTTCCAATTCATGTTACCTGTGAAGGTTAGGCCGAGGAGTTTGAATGATGAACTCTCAGGTAGGGTGTTATTAGCCATGACAATCGGTGGTTGGAGAGGTTCTTTGTAGTTATTGAAGGAAAGGAGCTTTGTCTTAGCGGCATTAAAAGTTACCAACCATTTATGACCCAAATCCACTACAGCCTGGAGGTCATTTTCTAAAGATTCAGCTATTGCCCCAGATATGATCGCGTTGGTTTTGCCAACATGGCGAGAGTAAAGGGTGGTGTCGTCAGCAAATAAACCAATTTCAGACACTATCTCATCAGGGAGATCGTTTATATAGATCAGGAACAACAGAGGTCCAAGGATAGATCCCTGGGGTACACCAGCATTTATGTCATGTTGCTTAGATGAACGGCCATCGAGGACAACCTGGATTTTTCTTTTGTCTAGGAAGGATCTGATTATATTAAGTAATTGCCCAATAATACCGTATGAGCGTATTTTCAGGAGAAGCCCTTTATGCCATACCCTGTCAAAGGCCTTGGATATATCAAGCGCTACTGTCCTAGCTTCCCCTGCCTTGTCAAGTGTATGATACATGCGTTCAGAGATGACCGTTAGGATGTCCGCAGTAGATTGTGCTTGTCTAAATTCATACTGGCGGTCAGATAGAAGTTTAGCATTATCTAAGTGCCTTACTATCGCTAGATTGATTAAGGATTCAAAGATTTTAGCAAAGATCGGCAGTAGACTGATTGGGCGATAGTTGTGAGGATCGGTTCTATTCCCAGAACTTTTGTAGACTGGTACCACAGAGGCAATTTTCCAGCTATCAGGGAAGCAAGATTCAGCTAGGCATTTATTGTAGAGTTTTGAGAGGACAGGGGCCAGTTCAGCAGAGCATTTCTTTATTACTATTACTCGTATAAGATCAGGCCCACAAGCTTTGGAGGTGGGATGGGGTGACGACCAGGTTATTAAGTGTGGCTTCGGTCCGCAATGGGAATTTGGGGAGGGGGTGGTTATCTGAGTCTTAAGTAGAGTTAGAAGCGAAGCACTGGGCAAGTAGTTCAGCCTTATCAGTGGCCGTGCATACGACATCATTGTGGTGTGATAGTGGAGGAATCGTTGATTGACCATTATTCACTACACTATTGTAGATTTTCCAGAAATCACGAGTACCTAGTTTCTGTGACTGGATGCGTTTTTTTGTTAACTTATTATACCTTCTCTTCGCTTCACCTATCACGGCCTTGCATTTATTTCTTGACTCTATAAATGTATGTCTATTAGTAGCTGACTTATGGCAGCCAAATTTACGGAATGCTTGTTGCCTTAGAAATGGCAGCTGCACATTCCGAGGTGAACCATTGGGGAGAGTGGGGCTTGCTAAAGAATTTTCGCATGGGGACATAGGCTTCGATGCCTGCTTTGACCCATTCAGTTAATTCGTTTGCACACTGGTCGGCAGGGAGTGAGATGGTTTCCCTCCATGGGGCGTCACTGATGTGATCTCTGATTGACTCGAAATCAGCCTGCATGTAGTATCTTGTTGTTTTGAGCAACGGTTCATCAGCTTTTGGACGACTTTTTAGGGTGATATGTATCATTAGCACAATGTGATCAGCATTTTGAGTGGGCTATGAGCTTTCGTCACACAAGCCTCGGGCATTGAGGTCAAGAAAAGGTCTAGAAGTGAGGCTTGTTGGTCTACTCGATCGGGGGTGCGGGTCGGAAAATCGACAGTCTGAGAGAGGGAGTGAGCTAAGGAGAAATTATACGTAGAGTTGCCGGCCGCGTCAGTAAGGCTGGAGAATCCCAACCAGTCGCGGTGGTGGGCATTAAAATCCCCAAATACATGTATCTGGGCATTCGAGTCAATTAAGAGTGCTCTATCTATGCTTTCAGAGACAGTTTAGCAGAGTACAGTCCTGGGTCGACGGGGAGCGGTATAGGAAATATAAGCAACTGACGTTGTGACGTAAAGTCAATCTAAAGCACATGTAGTCATAGACATCTGATTCTAACCTATGTTCTCTAGTCAGGGGGAGGGTGTTCTGAACATAAACTCCTAGCCCGTGCATGTGTTTGTCAGAGTCTTTACGGTAGAGTGCGAGGTAGTCAGTCATGTCAAAGTGGTGAGAGGAGATTGAGGATTTAAGGTTAGTTTCACTAAGAGCTAGGATATCCAGGGAGTTATTCAGGAGAAAGGTTTCTACGTCGTTGATGTTGGTTCTAAGTCCCCGGATATTTGTGAATTTATGTCGAGGGGGCACCAGAGTTGCCAGTTCATCAGAGCATAATCCATTGAAGTACTTGTAAAACAGGTACAAGGAAGCAACATTGTGGCGATGGGATAGGGGCTGGAGCTTGGTGGATAGTGAGGGACCTATCAAGTTGGCGACTCTTTTTTGGACCTTGTCTAAGAGGGAGAGACTAGCGGATGATGCACCAGCCCAGATGTGGCAACAATACTCCATGCATGGGCGGATGGTGGCTTTGTAGAGATATAGGATAATGTCAGGTGTGAGAAGCTTACTAGCACGGTAGAGGGAGCCCACCTTCTTTGCAGCAGTCCTGGCAATGTCTTCAATGTATTTGTTCCAATTCATGTTATCTGTGAAAGTTAGGTCGAGGAGTTTGAATGATGAACTCTCAGGTAGGATGTTATTAGCCATGGCAATCGGTGGTTGAAGAGGTTTCTTGTAGTTATTGAAGGGAAGTAGCTTTGTCTTTACATCGCGAGCTATCCTTTTCTCACTACTAGGATGGGAGGGTATATAATCGCTGTCTTAGGAGGGTGATACGGTATAGTGGTGAGTATTGGACACCGACCCAGGCCTTACTCAGCCGTCTTCAAAGTGATGACAGAGCAATGATCAGATGGATATGCAATGTCTGGTCAGATCAGGCCTAACATATCGGTTCTGATAGCGTGTTGACTGAAGTTGAATATATGAAGATTTGAGAAGTTTGTGATAGTTGGTTTGGTGATGTTGAGCGAGCGATTCTTGGATTTAAAAAAAAAAAAAAGATCTTAAGATGGAAGACGGGAGAAAAGTGGGATGATCCAATTAAACTTGGATGCAACATCAACAAGAATCTTCGACAATAGAATTCAAACAGGATCAATCGTCAACACCTTCAATCTTGGAGACTAGAGTTGCAGGCTGCCAGAAAATGTTGGAACCCTGACCAAGGGAAATAAACGATAAAGTGGATATGGAGTATAGTATCATTATGTCGACTCATTCCTCGGGTAATCTGTAAAGGTGTGTGTGTCGGTAGAGAAGAAAAGGAGGCGGATAGAAGTTTGATTAGAAATATGTTACACTTTGCCCTGGCCAATGCCGGGGAGCCCTACTAGCGATAAACAAATGTTAATATTTGAAGATGGGTGCATGAAACAAATGTTCGCGATCTATAAATATTTGAAGATATTATAAACTTTTTATCATTTATCGGCATTAAATACCTAGAAAGAGTTGATATGTCATAAAACGAAAAATGATTTGTGTCGTACTGCCAAGTTGTTCAGTAGAATCTAATGCCTCTCGTCATCGTGTTGATTCCCCCGGCATCGATCGTGTTGGAGTCTCCTTTCATCCTAAAACGTGATATTTAAGCAGTCTATTTCGGATTTAAACTTTGTCACAGCTGCAATCCCTTCTACAATCTGATTTCTGAATTTAAAAAAAAAAAAATTTTTTTTTAAATTACATGATCATGGACGGTATTGTTAATCCCCTCTGCCAAGGAGGTTATGTTTTTGGTCAAGTTTGTTTGTGTACAGTCTAGTGTCCACATCACTTGACCAATCGTCACCAAACTTGGTCAAAATATTGGTCTTGGTCTAACTTAAAACTAATTTGGAATATCTGTGTCAGGATCAAGGTCATGAAAAAGGTTAAAATCACACTTTTGGCGATAACTTGGGTTCTGTTTATCGTAGGGACTCACTACCTAGCCCATATTGTAGTCAAAATTTCAACTTCCAGTTTGTTTGTTTTTTCAGATTTTAGGTATGAATCTGATGCTTTTTGGTAACGGTAACCACCATGCAAAATTTTAGCCTGATCAGAAATAGTTTTGTTATGGCATGACTTTGAGAAGAAGTAAGGCCGAAGTAAGACTTTAGCCAATCGTAACGTTGTCAGGCGGAGGAATGCAGTTTAACAGCTGACTTATATTCTTCAATTAAATTGTCCAGCTGCTTATGTGATTTGTATTTAAGGTGATAATTTATGCAAATATAGCACCTCTGTATTATACACTGCTTACAGAATTCTCAAGTGTACATGTGTACTACTGCACTTTATGTTGATAATTGGTTTCAGGACAGGCAATTTACGACAAATTTACTTGTCACGAGGCTAAACCAAAAATAATCGCAGTTGTGTGTTATTTATAAATGCATCTCTGTTTATAAATTTGGGTCATTTATCGCACTTACAGTGAGATTAAAATGCCAAATTCATATTCAACATAGAACAATAGCTTTCTATTATACTGACCGGGTGTATGCAATCGGCATCCAAGGGTTAATTAATTTTGCCGTGCAAAAGGACATCTCATTAATTCACTCTTCATTCTTATCGTTTTTCTAATTGAATAATTGCTTTCATAATCTAACAAATAGTTCTATTTTGGGTGAAAAGGTTGTTTTTTTTATTATTTAGTTCTGTGGGTTTGCGATCTATTATTACATTGTAAATTACACTCTCCCCCCCCCCCCCAATGCTCAAACACAGGTCGCAGCTAAAAGATCCAGTCCGTAAGTATACAAACAAATTAATTCTAGTTTTTAATATAGTACAGAAAAAAGGTAATCTAAACTTACGGATACACAAGGTACGTTTTGTGAGCTTCTTCCGTCTTACTCGAGGTCAAGTTTACAACGGCTATGTCCATCGTGCGATATTACATGCGAGTGAATGCTGGCCTCCCACTCGCTAGCTCGATCTTTCTGAGGATGCAGAGACATGACATGGCTATGGTTCGGTGGATTTATGACAGAATGACAGTTCCGACTCTTTGCTATTGAGGCTCGACATTACATAACCCATAGTTGGTTGCTATGCCATGAAACAAACCAAACCAAAACCAGCTATTGAGGCTGAAATAAGACGGTATAGACATGCTCGACCAAAGTTCTGGTTGGATAAACAGGTGTATACACATCTCGATTGAGGGTAAGTGAGGAAAAGGCAGGCTGAGAAATACTCAACTGAACTGGATTTTAGTTTAACGGGAATCACTCATGGCACTGACGACGACACCAAGTGTTAGATATTGGAACTACTGTGGAAAACAGATATTGAGCTCTTAAAGACCGCTAAATGAGACGACAGTCACAGATGTTTTCATGATTTTTTTTTTTTTTTTTTAAATTTTGATTTTTAACATTTATTGCAAATGGACGTATTTTAATGATTTTCTATATTTTTATTTGTTTTTAACGCTTTCCTGGTAAAATTACGAATTTGATATTTGTTACAGACGTCAAGTCGAATAAAATAACTTAAATTTGATACTTTTTTTTTTTTTTTTTTTTACAAGGTATATATAACTGTAAACAACTTGAAACATGTGTGTATGGAAAAAGAATGTACTTTAGCTCAAACATATGCAGGTCCATTAGAACAATGAAGCCGTTTCCTTTGCGAGGGGTCTGCATGCTTATCATATTTGTATGAAAGAAAGTCATTAGCAAGTCTCAAAAAGACTCATTCAGTTTACATCTAATTATAATATATGTATCTGTCTGAAGCCGAAACTATAATATAGTTTCGGCTTCAGACAGATACATAATCTCCAGTTTTGATCGCTCTCTTTTTATATCTAATTATCAGCTCCTATATACCCATTCCAAAGCTTCCCCAAACATCACGCGTCTTTCAAATTTACATAATTAATTGGTTTTTAGCTTCTAATAAATTAATATTCGCAAATATGTATACTCATGATTGTTTTTTCAGATTTCCAAATGTATTTAAAATATTTTCCTCGATAATAATCTTAATAAAAATTACAAATAGAATTAATTAAAAAGTCATTGATGGTAGTAGTTGTAGGAAACACACATTTTACTTAGCAATTAAATAAAACAACTAGCAAAAATATGCGACTGGAGGGAGCATATTTTGCTAGTACATTTAATAATTAAAAAAAAATTTTTGGTGATGACAATACTTGGGCAAGTGCTGCAATCATATGTGTATGTGTGTGTGTGTGTGTATATATATATATATATATATATTCCCGAAACAGTTTTTCATGGTAAACAACTGATGATCCTTTAAAATAGTGTTAGAAACAAACTAATATAATAACTGTAAAAAATAAATTGACTTACATGAGTGATTTTCCACTAAAAGACTTGGGACTATAAGTTTTTTTTTTTTTTTTTTTTTTTTTTTTTTAATATAGTTTTAATGGTTGAGAAACTTCCGAGACTATATATATATATATATATATCAAGAAGTATATATTTGTTTTGCATATCACTTGTTTACAGTGGATTGCTCACTATTGAAATTGTTGCAAGTTATTTGATTTAATTTCAAAGCGTTTTCGTTTCTTAAAAAAACAAACAGAACAAGACTAAAAAGGAGAACAAAGTATATATTTGTTTTTTCATATCGCTTGTTTAGTTTAAAAAATAAAAAAAAAAAAAAAAAATTTGCATGTCTTGGATATAATCCCAACAGACCTGCTGCTACTGACAGGAGAAAGAGTAAAGGCGGGTCACTAGCGCCATAACCAGTTTCTTCAGGGAGGTGGAGCTCGTCAGCCTTGGAAGGTAAACCCTGAATTTAAATGTCCACTACCTTGTGGAATACCTACCTATGAAGAACGGCATCGGGGAAAAATCCGGAGTGGTCAGACGTGCTGCTACCAAGAGCGTTCTCTACACACGCTCCTATCACAGTGCAAACTGTGGCGCACATCACTCCTTGGTCTGCTGCAAGATCAGGCTACAATCGAAGAGGTTCCACTGCGCCAAGAAACAGGGGAACCTCCGCATAGATATCTCAACTAGAACTTGTGGAAAAGTTTGCAGAAACATTTGAGAGTAAGCTGCGGCCCTTGCAGCCTGGAGATTCTGTCACAAAGAAATGGGAAACTCTGCAGGACACCATGTACCTCGCTGCCCTGGCCACCTTTGGGAACTCTCGTGACTTGTTTTAGGTCAAGTCCATCCATTAGATTTCTATGAAATTTTGCATGAAGTTGTAACTTTTGTCAGGTTAGAAAGTGACATTCTCCGATTTTTGAAAAAAAAATCTGGTTTCTCCCCCCCCCCCCCCCGGGGGGGCAAAAGGCCCCGAAATGGCAAAAAATGACATTTTTTTCATCCATCCATTCAATTTCTCTGAAACTTGGCCAAAATGTGGAGGCAATTGTTTCTAATAGAAAATAAGTATCGCTGACCTTGGAAAAAATCTAGTTCGCACCCCCAGGGGGTCAAAATCCCCCTAAAATGGCAAAAAATGACCCTTTTCTCCCATAACGTTTGATCCATCCATTCAATTTTTCTGAAACTTGGCCAAAATGTAGAGGCAATTGTTCTGGATATAAAATGAGCATCCTTGACCTCAGAAAAATTCTGGTTTGCGCCCCCAGGGGGTCAAAGGGGGGTCAAAAATGCCCCAAATTGCCCAAATTTATTGCATTTTACACTCGTCACATACAGAGGGGGGGGGGGACCACACACGCGCGGCTTGTTATTTTTATTTTTTAATTTTTTCACATTTCCAAAAAACATAACATTTCTGTGAGATGTATTTTTTACGGTCCATTTCATTTGCGGTGAGCCAAACAACATTTTTATGTCAATATTGTCTCTGCAACACTACAAAATCATCAGAAAAATTATATATGTTCTGTTGTTACTGATTGACAATCATCGAGCTGAATCTTTTAAAGAGCCTGCAAAATAAAAAAGGCACTGATAGTAAATGCTAATTCATATATTGTCATAAATAATTATATGTGTATGTAAACATTTGTGTGGCTTACACACTTGAAGCTATGTTTCAGTCAAACTACCTCTTCAGAGCTTAAAATAATTTGAAAATAAATTTGGACAATAGGTAGATAAGAAAAACAAACTAAAAACAACATAGCGGGTTTGAAGTTACACCTCCAAATGTTATTTTACCTGTAACAGTCAAAACAGTCTATAGTTAAATATAACTAGATTACCTACCCTCATTAAAATCTAATCTACAATAATAGATGAAATTTTTTTTTTATTCATTTAAAAATGTCTTGCCATAAAAACATTTTTATAGTTCCTTGGCCTTTTGGCTAAGATCAGAGTTTAGTATCTGTTCTTGGCACCCCAGCGACATCAGAAGTTTTACTATCGTTGAAAATATTGTGTATGTACAAGAAAATATGACAATGCAAAATCACAACTGTATATTACAGAATATTTATTTATTAGAGCGTCCTTGATCAGGTGGACATCCTGAGCATGCTTGCTTTTCTCCTCACCCAACGATGACGCCGGTGGTTTAGCCATGCCGGGCTATGGGAGGATCCCAAAGAATAATCTTTTATGGCGAGCTCGCAACTGGCTCCAGACCAGTAGGAAGACCTGTCCTACGCTACGAGACATGAGGGCAGGTGGTATCGACCCAACAGGCTGGGAGTCCGTCGCTGAAGATCGCAGCCGCTGGAGAAGAGCCGTAAAAGCATGCTGCAAGACGAGTGAGGAGAGACCAGCCGTGAAGGGAGAGGAGAAAGCACAGACGGCAAAGGGTTGCAACAGAGCTCTCGCAACCTGACACCACGCACATCTGTGGCAACTGCAGCAGAGCCTGTCGATCCAGGATAGGCTTGCACAGTCACAGTAGACGCTGCAATTCGGCAACGGATAAATCTGAGTTGCAGAACTCTATTGTCTCCTAAGTTCTTGCCGAGAGGTGTCGACGTCCTCCTACATACAATGCCTCGTATTCTCAAATCGTCACTCTATTGTCTCCTGAGACAGGTGGATGCCAACAACCAAGAAGCTGTTTATAAAATAAATATGCAAATTAAGACCTAAATGGGTTTGTGGGTGTTTCCAGTGTACTATATATACGGTATTGCAAAATAGCATGTTGTATCATCGAATCAAATAAGCACAACCTGTTTTAATGTTAATATAGTAAGGATAAATGGCAAAAACTTTCGCATTTATTCGTTTAAACCATAAATTATTTGGATATTTTGTTAGAACATTTTATAATTCCAAAAATTATTAAAGTTTTCATTTCCTGCTTCAGTTTTTATACGTCGTTAATCACATATTTGTTTTTTCTTTCCATTTTTAGTGTCCACTATGTATGGATCCACTAGAAATTGACGACAAAAATTTCTTTCCATGTACTTGTGGCTATCAGGTAAGTCATTTTAGACTTTTTCAAAAAAATTGCGATTTTGAGCCTTAGAAAATATATTCTCTTATTAAAGTGAAATATTTTGAAAATCAACAATCGTGCAATGAAAAATTCATTTATTTAATTTTTTTTTTTTTTTTTTTTTTTTTTTTTTTGCAAGCTTTCATTGTAGAACAACTTTGTCAGGCGAGACTGTCTTATAGTTTTTTTTTTTTCTTTTCTTCCTCCTCATTTTGATGGTATTAACCCCGAGGGGTCGAATTCTCTTATTTAAGTAGTTAACCATTACAGTCTTGTTGCAACTGCATTCACCCTGGTTCGATTGAGCCGGCTTGTTCACTGACCTGTAACACATCCCTGACCGTGGTGACGTATGCACAGCAGTCCCACAAGATGGCCGACCAATCACAAATGTCTGTTTCAAGTTAATTTTATAGATACATTTGAACTTCTGTATATATATATCCTGCATATATGTATGTACATATTTATAAGCGTTTTCATACATCAAAATAATGAATCACGACCATAAACTAAAATATCTCGGAACTGATATATGCAGAAAACTTTTTCTAGAATTTGTTCAGCAAATTAAATGACTTTCTATTAGCTTTATTCTTAATGTTCTAACTTTGTTCCATCGTCGAAGGCTGACCACCTAGGGGACCTAAGAGCTCGGCAAATTCCTCCTTGATGCTTGTTGTTCCGATCCTCGGCTGTCCACTGATGCGTTTGCGCCACCCAGGCAGAGAGGTAGCAAGGATAACGTTGCAAATTAATTCTCCCTCCGGATGATAAGCTGCATGTCCGAACCATCAAAGACGTTGCTGCAACATGGCAGAGACTTTAGCGAGAGGTGTTGGCGGAGAGCAGTAGTCCGGGGAAATGGTCAGCTCACCACCAACGCAAATACAACCTTCTACAATTGATTTGCTTTTCGACAGTAAACTTAAAATAGTGACCAAGATGTAGCCAGGAAGTTCAATTGTGTTTTTTTTTTAGGGGGGGGGGGGATAAAACCTTTGGTCAAGAAAACAATTGTTTTTTTGTTTTTTTTTTTGGATAAAACCTTTGGTCAAGAAAACAATTGTTTTTTTGTTTTTTTTTTTGGATAAAACCTTTGGTCAAGAAAACAATTGTTTTTTTGTTTTTTTTTTTGGATAAAACCTTTGGTCAAGAAAACAACCAGCAATTTCCTATTTGTATTATTTGGACTACTGTTCTCATCTTGGATGTTATTCTCGCAACATTTCAACCAATGTAACCTCCGACCTTTTTTAGGTGCGTCTTTGTCGAACTCTGGCATCTGTACAGAATTTTTTAACTGCACTCTTTATTTAATCCACGGAGGTAGATTGTTCTCATTCCGTCAGCCATGACCACGTAAAAATGTTAATTCATGTTATTCTTACTTATTGCGTAGATTGTTCTCATTCCGTCGGCCATGACCACGTCCAAATGTTAATTCATGTTATTCTTACTTATTGCGTAGATTGTTCTCATTCCGTCAGCCATGACCACGTAAAAATGTTAATTCATGTTATTCTTACTTATTGCGTAGATTGTTCTCATTCCGTCGGCCATGACCACGTAAAAATGTTAATTCATGTTATTCTTACTTATTGCGTAGATTGTTCTCATTCCGTCAGCCATGACCACGTAAAAATGTTAATTCATGTTATTCTTACTTATTGCGTAGATTGTTCTCATTCCGTCGGCCATGACTGGGTAAAAGTCTTAAATAATTCTTGATTATATTCTTAGTATCGCCTATATTGAGGATCGAATCTTCAACCTCCAGAAGAATGTCATTTAGAACTGATTATTACTTAGCACTTTATCCATTGCGCCACGGGTTCAGTACAAAAAAAAATACTAATCTGTGTCAGTTATATATCCAAACTTTGATTTTCGTCTTTATCATATTTTTTTTCTTTCTCTCCTCAGATCTGTAGGTTTTGCTGGCATAGAATCAGAACAGATGAGAACGGGTTGTGTCCTGCGTGTAGGAAGGTAAGTCGCCATTAATTCTACGGAGCCGTTGTTGTCTGCAAGATAATTTTTATACAATTTCTATTTGTTTTGTTTATAGAAATTTGCATAGACCTTCCTTGTTCTCCGACTCTTTTCTCTTCTCTTTTCTTTCTCTTGAATAAAAGTTTTCCCTTTCCCCAATTCAAATGATCCAATATTTATTCTCGATGGTTACAATTTGATGCTTTCTCTCTTTCTCTCTCTCTATCTCTCTATCTCTCTCTATCTCTCTATCTCTCTCTATCTCTCTATCTCTCTATCTATCTCTCTCTCTATCTCTCTCTCTATCTATCTCTCTCTCTATCTCTCTCTCTATCTCTCTCTCTATCTCTCTATCTCTCTATCTATCTCTCTATCTATCTCTCTATCTATCTCTCTATCTATCTATCTCTCTATCTATCTCTCTATCTATCTATCTCTCTCTCAATCTATCTCTTTCTCTATCTATCTCTCTATCTATCTATCTATCTCTCTATCTCTCTCTCTATCTATCTCTCTATCTATCTCTCTATCTCTCTATCTATCTCTCTATCTATCTATCTATCTCTATCTATCTCTCTCTCTCTCTCTATCTATCTCTCTCTCTATCTATCTCTCTCTCTATCTATCTCTATCTATCTCTATCTCTATCTCTATCTCTATCTATCTCTATCTCTATCTATCTCTATCTCTATCTATCTCTATCTATCTCTATCTCTCTATCTATCTCTATCTCTCTCTCTCTCCGCGCCTCGCTCTCATAACTGATTTCTTTTTTTCTCTTTGCAGCAATATCCTGAAGATCCTGCAGAATTCAAACCTCTCACAGAGGACGAGTAAGTGTCAGTTTTTGTCTTAAAATAATGCCAAAAATCAAAGTTCCTGCTTTTAAAAAATTCTTTTTAAGATTTCTTCTAGATAATTTTCCAGCTCCCTGACACCCAAAAACACCCCTGACTCTGTACTCTGCTCTTTTTTCTTTCTTTTTTTTTTTTTTCTTTTTCTTTTTTTCTCTCTCTCCATTGTGCTATTAGGCAAATTTTATTAAACTCTGGAGTGATCTGATTGGTTTGTTAGGCAGGGGAATCGTGTCAAAGGGGGAAGGTGCTGCTTTCAAGAACCTCTAAACCCTAACCCTAAACTCTAACCTTAAACCCTAACACTAACCCTAACCACCCCTCCCTCGGGGACTGTAGATTTTTTGAAAGGCAGACGTTTCATATTAGACAGCAAGAGATTATTAGAACCCTCTCCTTTAAGGCAAGCCGATGTGTTTTATAAGTTGTAGGTATTAAAAGAAAAACAGAATTAGAATGATACTCAGAGTGCAAACCTCCACAAAATCCCAACACTCCTCTTGCCTCCCCCTTTTGAAGAAACTCATTTATTCATTACCATACAACCATAATTTAATGTTACTGGATTTCTAACATCCAACCAGATGATGCAAGTGATTTTTTTTTTTTTTTTTTTTTTTTTTTTTTTCATCAGCGGGGAGTTTACCCGTCTCCTTCTCCTCCCCCCTCCTCCCCCTTCCATATTCACATGCTCCACTTGAATTTATATCAAACTTTCACTTCTACCGCCCAAAATCTTTGAACTTCTTTTTCAAGTTCCATGCATTATTCTCTGAAAAACAAATTTTTTAAATATCAGTGGCAAATGGACACAGTCAATCCACACGATCGTGATCACTGGAGACTTAGCATAAGAACGGCCAGATAAAGTCAAACCCCTTGTCGAAGGGAACATAGACGATAAACCTGGATAGTTAGTGATCTTTTTTAGAGATTGTGTCAGTCACAATTGTTTAAAACTTAATACTATAGAGTCGATGCTTAGGGCTCAACTGTACGACCAGTTGAGCAGCAAGATAAGTCAGACTGTTGAGCACATCAAAACGCCTGTTTATAATAAGGCTAGAATGTTCCATTATGTTCAGAAGGGAAAGTCCATTCTCTGTGTTCTGATTGGCTGAGATTCATAAGTGGCCATTTTAGTGTATAAATGTTCATTCATTCGAATAAGTATTCTTCTATGAGATGGATGCCAGTTGAGGCCCTTATGACAGTAAGTGTTAGTTTGATTCTATATCTCCCTCCCTACCCCCCCCTCCCCTCAGTACGCGAACGCAATGGTCTTTGGGGAAGAATGAGTTCCTTCTGGCCTGGTTGATTGTGGGGGAGTAACCTGGACAATGCCCGGGCAGATTTCACTGGCATTGGTTTAGCAGTGCCGGGTGATGTCATTATGCAGAATTTGTCTAATTTCAAAATGTCAGCGATCTTAACTACTTTAGAAATGAAGAATATTTCATTAATAGTAAATAATAAATTACCAACAAATAAAACAGATCCTGATGAACGGAAATCGAAACCGAATCCTTGAGATCTTCAGTCTGAGGTTCTACCAACTGAGCTATTTGGACTTTCTTATAAATAGAGCTTAAAACATTACCTTAACAAAATAATTATAGCTTTGGCGTGACGTCATAGATTTGTAATTTACGTCATGTTTCAAAACATGAATTTAAATATAAGCGATAATAAAAAATAAATAAATGGTTAAAAATTATCAATAGTGTTAGAAATTATTTTAATAGTCCAAAACAATTTATTTTGCTTAAACTACGTATTGACGTTAAAAACAATTTAATATTTGAAGTAATTTTTTCTAAAATTTGGGTCCATTAATTCTTGTATTTAAAAAAAAAAAAAAAAAAAAATCTTTGTATCTGTCTTCTATTATATAAAGGAAAGTTGTCTGTGTTTGGCTAAAAGTCACGAACTACACAAGAAACGCTTACAAACATTACATCGCTAGTTTAAAAAACGATGCTGAAATTAGGTCAAATATTCAATTTGTTCTCTTTTTTTTTCTATATTATATTGAACCGGTTGCAGAGAAGGTGGGGGGGGGGGATAAAATCAGAAGTTTTAAAAGAAAGATGTTTTTTTGTTTTTTTTAACTCTGTTATCCATGCCGTCTGGGCAATGCCAGGTAGCCCTGCTAGTATAAGAACTCCAATAGCTTCTTTCCTCGAGTTGCCGGTCTTTGGAACTCCTTCCCTGCTCCCAGTTTCCTCGACTGTACCGACATGCAAAAATTTAAAACTAGTGTGAACAAGCATCTCGATACACAGCTCCCAATTTAGGATGACCCCCCCCCCCCCCCTCCCCCCCAAAAAAACTTTCACCCTAATTCTCAGTAGCCCCTTACGTCTACAGTGACACACATGCCTTGTTTGGGCTGAACTATGTTTTAAAAAAGAAAAAAAAAAAAAAAGGGACTATAAGTATTTTCTATGGCCCGTGTTTCTGTCAAATTTTCTTTAATTCTGCATGTTCCAACCAACTAACACTGATGAAAACCTAACAAATGTCACAATTTCTTTTTCATCTCTGATTCGAATGTCTGAAAAATAAATAGAACTGGTTGTGTTTAAATGAAAACGTTAATTTAGTACTTCTCAAAATATCGTTCATATTTGCTTATATTGAAAAGAAAAAAAAAAAAAAAAAGTAAGCAAAAGGAAAATCCATTAATTTGAATGGGGATAATGTTGAATATCCAGGCCAGGTGTACCGGAAATCTCATCCAGCAAGAATAAAATGTAGCACGTACGCACGCACGTACGTTGATTATTAGAAATAAAATAATTGTTGATTGATTCAAAATCACCTGCTATTTATCTACGTCCCACACAGTAGAATGTGACACAAGGTCGGAAAGTGGGAGTGCACTCCAGAGGAGGAGTGCTAGGGACTTTTTTAAAAATTGCCTGGGCAGAGTGCCTCAGACATTAAGCATTAAACTTAATCCTCCCCAAAAAGGGGAGGCAAAGCCTGGGAGCGTTACTTCCCAGAACTGCACAGGACAGACCCATTGACCGGCGTAAATCCAGGCCCGAAGACCCAGACAATACCAGTATGGGGTGCAGTATCCATCAGAACAGATACTACACTTTGATCTTGGCCAAAAGGCCGATGTTAGTTGCAGACAGAAATGCCCCGTTGCTAAACAAGCACCATGGGCGTGGCTACATTAACAGCAAATACGAAATCCCAGAATGTGCTTTACAGGTAGATGTGTGGGTGTCATAAATTATTATATAAACTAAACTGAAATTGATAGTTGATCGAGTTCGAGAAAATCACTTTGTCAATTGCTGTGTCCTTCTTCCTCACTGATCCCCACTCGTTCACCGCCACCACCAATAAAGAAATATCATATTTTTTATACATCAGTGTTTGTCGTCATTCTTTTAAGCACAGTAGAAATACAATATGCCGTTTTTCGGGTGACTTTTAATGTGTGGGTGTTCCAAAATGTTATATAAACTAGCCTGAATTGAGATCAAACAGAATCTGCTGGCTAACAAGTTTCAGAGATCAACCTCCATCAATTCCCGTGCTTCCTCCAACTCTCTCTCCGCTCACTCGTTCGCTGCAACCAAATTATAAAGATATATCATAATATTTTTATACATGAGCATTTATCGTCATTCTTTTTAAACACGGTAGAAATAAAAGTTTTCAGATCCTCCGTCTATAATTTGCGACATCCGCTGGTCACACTCACCATTCATTTTAACTCTCTCTCTCACTATTCATTTAACGTCATTTTCCCCTTGTCCAGAGGTCGGACATTCTTTGATATTTCGCAAGCTTCCGTGAAATAGTGAAATTTTAAAAGAACAAGAACAAAAACAAAAAAAAAACACCCATAATTGTATCAAACGCAACTTGTTGGGTTTAGGGAGATGTTAAACCTGTCATTTCTTCTGCTATCTAGTTTATCTGACTTCTCGCATTTGCTGTTGGGAGAGAACCTTCAGCTAACTTCGAAGATCCAGCAATAACTTCCTGTTCTCTCTCTGACTTCTTGCCCCCCCCCCCCCCCCCAAAAAAAAAATTTTCCTTATCTCTTTTCTAGTCCTGATGATAAACATCTCGCGTAGAGCTATGAAAATAAATTTAGTTTTAAATTTGCGAATCAAAAAGAAAATCACCCATAATCGTATCAAACGCAACTTGTTGGGTTTAGGGAGATTTTAAACTCGTCATTTCTTCTGCTAGCTGTCTCTGCTATCTAGTTTGGCTGACATTTAGCCAACTCCAGAGATTCAACCGTTACTTTTTGTTCTCTCTTTGACTTCCTGTCGTCCCATTCTCAAATCTCGTTGTCCTTAGATATTTTCCGGTCCTGATGCTAAAAACCTTCACATTCAGTTGAAAATCCTTTTCCTCAACCTTTTCACACCTACATGACATGCCAACGCTATGGCGGTTGGTACAAAGAGCGAAACTTTTCCGTTTCCACCTCGTCCATGTTAATTTAGGAAACTGGGCTGTTCTAGAGTATCACAAGATGAGTTTGAATTTTTTTTTTTTTTTCAGCAGAATTCCCAGGAATCTGTTTAAATTGACTTTTCTGACCATTTTATTTTTATCTGGAAGTTGTAGAAATTGGTCAATTGCATTTCCATTAATGGGTTGAGGTTATGTGATTGGGCTAATGGATATTCTCTCTAACTATACGATCTGCTATGCCAAATTCAAATCCGATCTGATCTATTATGTTTAATTGGGTGCTAATTCTGTTAGGAAACGTAGGAACTCTGAATTTCCCTCTCCAGTTATGGGTAAAATAGTGACTTCTCTTCAACTAATCATATATATTAATCCATTGACAATCAGCACTAAATCGCCCCAAAACTGTTAATATAATATTACCTGTAAACCTACTGTTTGGACTATTTTTTTATTTTTTTATTTGATAAATTAAAATTTTAAAATATTTTAATTAGACTTTCTTTTTCACCTTTTTTTCTTTTTTGTTTGTTTTTTGTTTTTCCTTTTTTCTTTGTTTATTTCTTTTTGTTTTGTTTTTTCTTTTTTTTTCTTTTTCTTTTTTCTTTTTTTTCTTTTTCTTTTTTTTCTTTTTTTCATTTATTTTATTTTTTGTTTTTAGCCAAAAGCTTATGTAATCCTATCACCTTATTAATGCCAAATTACATTAAATAAATTCTCCTTTTTCGTTTTCTTTTTTAACCACTCTAACATATTTGTCTGCTTCTGCTTCTTTGTCTTCACAACATTTTTCAAAAATTTAACAAATCTCTAATTGCTAAGGCTGAACAGTATTTTGACTCGTCTTTTATTCTAGGACATACTCCCCCCCCTCCTTCTTCCAAGGTTCTTTTTCTTTACTCTTCCAAACACACATGGGCCACAGGGCCCCCTTCAACTTTGAGTATATCTTTATTTGTTTGAGGGTTTATTTTGTATAAAATGTAGCCACTTCCAATCTGCCATCCATCATTTATAGCGCTGATGCTACCAGATCAGGCTGTCTGAAGATACTGGCTTCCTGACTTAAAATGCACCAAACATTGATGTTATTGTTTTTTTTTCCTTTCCCTTTGCAAAACTCAATGATGTTCTGCAAAGCCAAAAAGAAAAACAATATTTTTCCTCTACAAAATAACAAAACCAAACACCATGAAAAAAATACTTGAACATATAAAAGACTTGAAGCATAAAAACTTTTACCAAAATGACTGGATTCGGCATTAAATAACCGAAAAGGGTTGATGTGCCGTGAAACAAAACAAAACAAAACAACGAAACCAAACACCATGAATAAATATTTGAAGATAAAGACTTGAAGCATAAAACCATTTTCCAAAATGACTGGATTCGGCGTTAAATAACCGAAAAGGGTTGATATGCCGTAAAACAAAAAAAACGAAACCAAACCATCATTTATAGCACCCCCACCCCTCCTTTTTTTTTGTTTACATTGTTGAAATGTTGAAATGCATTCTGGATATTTTTTCTTTCTGATGCTTCATTTTAAGTATTTACAATACAGAATCTTGTCCTCCAGATTACAAAGGATAAAGAAAGAAAAAAGACAGAAAGATCTACAAAGAAAGCAGAAAGCGGCAGAAAATAGAAAACATTTAGCAAACGTCAGGTAAGAAATTATGACCCTCCTCCCCTTTTTTTTTTTTTTTTATCGTAAATCGTGAAGTTTTTAATTTTTTATACTCTCTAATGAACGACTCTTTCTGGCAAATTTTTCGCCTAAAAAATAAAAAGGTTGTTTATTACAAGAGATGTGTTTGAAATGAAACCAAGGATGATTAACTTTCTCTCGTTTCAAAAACATTTTTTTCGGTTTGATATAACAAAGTGGTCTGGTGTTTTTTTATTTTATTTATATATTATTTTTTTTTTTAGTTATTTATTTTTTTTCTCTCTCCAAACTGAATACTTAAATTTGTTTTGATAAAGATCTAGTCTCTTTTTGACTATGTTCTTTAAAAAACGAAAATTACTTCCAATCAATGTTACTGATATTTTATTTTGAAAGAGACCTAATTTCTATGCACCGGTGTTAGGCTGCAGAAAATTATATCTTCTTCAAAAGGTTTTTTTTTTTTTTTTTTTATATATATATTTTTTTTTTTTTTTTTTAATTTTTTTTTTAACCATAACAATGGTGGTGTAAAATAAATAAAATTTTAATCTTAGCTTTCGAGAATATACTTCTCATTTTCAAAGTGTTTTTCTTTTCTTTTTTTTCATCGTCCAGGGAAAAAAAAGAAGAAAAGAAAAACACTCTTTGAAAATGAGAAGTATATTCTCGAAAGCTAAGATTAAAATAAATTTTATTTATTTTACACCACCATTGTTATGGTTTTAAAAAAAAATAAATAATACTATTACGAAACAATGGTTTAAAAAATATGTCTAATACCCTTTCTTATATATATATTTTTTAATTTAATACTTAATAGCAGACTGGCAAAAAATGCTAGTGAATTTTTTTATTTTTTTTTGCAGCCTGTATATTACATCTATATAAATGAAATTATATTTATTAAAAATTATTAATATTATTGATTTTTAATAAATATAATATAATTTCATGTATATAGACATAGTAATATACAGGCCACAAAAAAAAACATCACTAGCGTTTTCTGCAAGTTTACTTTTAGAGAGAGCTAGGCTCTGTTAATAATAATTAACTAATTAAAACAGCATTCGCCAATAGGTATATGCATGGTTAGAATTTCAAACTGAAAGTGCCATTTTCCATCATGGGTCTCTGTATCCGCATCTTTAATTCTCTTCGAGAAAACAATGACAGCAAATAATTATAGTTTTCTCACAATTTGGTTCAATTATAACTTTAATTGGTACTTTTATAGTTTCCATGACTTTGCATCATCGACGTTCGTGCAGGTCTCGGAATCGTCCGGGAGTCGAAACTATTAACCAAGCAGCCGATAACGTTTAGAAGTAATTAATCGCATTCAATAAAAAAAAAAATGAATTTCTGTAATCGCTGTCAGCTCGTTGAATCTCCCGAAGGACTAAATGAGTTTGTTTGGTGCTTATGCAGATGAGCGGACCATTAAAAAAATTTTAAAAATTATTTTTTTATAAAAACAATATTATATACTTATTCAGTGTTATCTTCTTACTCACTGTGCAAAAAAGTAGAAAAAATTATCCACTAGAACTTTAATTACAAGTATTTTTCCATTCTGCGTATCGTAACAGCGATTCGTTCACAGAGACTTCAGTTGGTTTCTAAAGAAAGAAGATTTCGTAGGGGAGATAATCAACTTGCGAAATCATAATAAAAAACAACATGGCGTCTCTGTGAACGAGTCGCTGTTACGATACACAGAATGGAAAAATACTTGTAATTAAAGTTCTAGTGGATAATTTTGTCTACTTTTTTGCACAGTGAGTAAGAAGATAACACTGAATAAGTATATAATATTGTTTTTATAAAAAAATAATTTTTTAAAATTTTTTAATGGTCCGCTCATCTGCATAGCACCGTTTGTTTTTTTTAAAAAGTAATTAAAAAAAAAAACTAAAAAATGTTAAATATAAAAAAAACAAACTTTTGCTTAACAAATCAAACTAAATCATCTTTTGAAACTTTCTGGTGCACAAACAAAAAACATTTTATTTAAAAAAAATTTGATTAACAAGGATTCCTTTGACAAAAAAAAACAAACAAAATAAATATATAATTACTGACAGTTTTTTAGCTATGGTTTGTTCGTTCTTTATTTTTTATATGTATTTTTAGTTTGGTTTTCTTCGTCCTAATTTATCGGCTGCCAGTCTTCAATTTAGCGTTTGACAGTTTTCGCCTCAACTCTCGGGCGCTTCCGTAACCTGCCCGAACGTTAACGACGCAAAGTCACGGAAACATGGTGCGTCAGCTATAAGAGTACCATTTAATTAAACGATATTGTAATAAATTTTAAAAAGAAACATTTTTTTTTTAAATCTTGATGTTTTTTGAAGCAACAATGGGTTAGGGTTAGCCTCGTTTTGTATAATGAAGGTTCCCTTTCCCCCTTTTATTTTATTTGGTATAAAATTGGTCTTTAAAACAGTTTATTGGTACTCTCGTTTGTGTAATCACTTTGATACACCGGTTCTCATTAGATCACCGAAGTTAAGCGACATTGAGCCTAGTTATTATTTATTATTAAAAACTGTGTTCTGCGGCTACGGTAGACAAGTGACATCCCGTAGCTGCAATCAGTCCTCCATGCTAGTCCTAGGCCATCTGGCCTTGTCATGCGCAAGTTGTCGTAGGCAATGAAGTTGTTTCGCTGTACGTAGTGGTCCTAGTCCCGCCTGCTTGAGGTCAGCACGTAGTGTGCCCAGCAGATTTGTGCAGTGCCGTCCTAGTCGCAGTTGGTAGGCTTGCGAGCCAGTAACGGCAAAGTCTAGTCGCAGATGAATGACTATTTGAAAATACTACCCTTCCTTGCAAAAAAAATCTGCAGAAACTAGCGTTAAAATCATCTCACATGAGCAGGATATACATGCGACTGTAGATCGCTTGTGAATTTAGTATTCCCTAGAAACTTCCTACTTTAGAGGAAGCTGGCTCAACCTGTCCAGGGTGCGTTCCTCACCAGAACAGGACTCTTCTGCTGGAAATATCAAAATTTAAACCCTAACTCTGACCCATCAAATATGATGAACAATAGAATTGAATCCGTGCAAGTAATACGACTGCAGATATCGCTCTTTCCGTTGTCCAGGGGTCGGATATTTTTTCATGTTTTGCCAGCTCGCTCTCCAGTTCTCGCAGTTCAGCAGGTCAATTGTCTCCAAATTCCACTCTGTACGGTCTTGTCCAATCACTTGCATCCAAGTTCTTTGGCCAGCCAATCATCCTGCAAGTCAAGACATCCATGCTTTTGCAACAGTTTATCCAGACAGGTGAACACTCCACATAAATGTACCAGTGTAACCGATTCGTCTTTAGGATAATCTCTGTGCTCGGCAAGTGTAGTACTTTCAGCAAATCCTTTAACCTAATGTGTTGGGTTTGGTTAGATTTCACATTGCAGATCCATCTAATCCTGGATCTTTTATTGCGCTACGATCAGGCGCGAGAGGACTGCATGAGAGTCCAACATTCGCCGCTATACAACTTACCCAAAATGTAGAGAGAAGACAACTCGTGATGTCAGCAGAACACCTATGCTGCCTTTGCCCTTGTGGTTGTACTGACTCCACCTGTGCTTAGCATATTTTCGCGGTAGCAGAAAGAGTCGACTATCTCCAGCATGAGGTCATCTACTACCATCTCTTTCGGAGGCCGACTATATATATATATATATATATATATAAGAATAAAATGATATGAACATGTTATGGCTAATTTTTAACTAAAATTGGAAGAATATCCGTCCCAGAACAGGTCAAGTTAACTCCCAAACAAAACAGTTTTCCACCCCTTTTATGTCCCACCCTCCCCTCAAGATATGATACTAAACCTTATGTCTAGAATCCTTATTCCAATTTTTGATAAAAATTCATTATATATTTTTCATTTTAGAAAATGACTAAAGTTTAACAGATCTTAAGAAGGAATTGAAATTCAAGGAATCTTTCTAAATTGGTGTCTGATGATTATGAATCAAATTTAATTTAAATCTGAAATATTTTAATTTTCAACTGGGAGGCTGTGCCCTTATTATGCCCCTTAAAGACCCCCTAAACTACTTAAAAGAAACTGAAATTTGAGGAATATTTATTAATTGTATGTCTAATATCTATTAATATTTCACAAAAATCAGAATTTCTATCCACTTTTATCTCTTTTTGCATTGAACTAAATATAGCCCAGATCTTTTGCATTGAACTAAATATAGCCCAAATCTTTTGCATTGAACTAAATATAGCCCAAATCTTTTGCATTGAACTAAATATAGCCCAAATCTTTTGCATTGAATTAAATATAGCCCAAATCTTTTGCATTGAACTAAATATAGCCCAAATCTTTTGCATTGAACTACATATAGCCCAAATCTTTTGCATTGAACTACATATAGCCCAAATCTTTTGCATTGAACTACATATAGCCCAAATCTTTTGCATTGAACTACATATAGCCCAAATCTTTTGCATTGAACTAAATATAGCCCAAATCTTTTGCATTGAACTAAATATAGCCCAAATCTTTTGCATTGAACTAAATATAGCCCAAATCTTTTGCATTGAACTACATATAGCCCAAATCTTTTGCATTGAACTAAATATAGCCCAAATCTTTTGCATTGAACTAAATATAGCCCAAATCTTTTGCATTGAACTAAATATAGCCCAAATCTTTTGCATTGAACTAAATATAGCCCAAATCTTTTGCATTGAACTAAATATAGCCCAAATCTTTTGCATTGAACTACATATAGCCCAAATCTTTTGCATTGAACTAAATATAGCCCAAATCTTTTGCATTGAATTAAATATAGCCCAAATCTTTTGCATTGAACTAAATATAGCCCAAATCTTTTGCATTGAACTAAATATAGCCCAAATCTTTTGCATTGAACTAAATATAGCCCAAATCTTTTGCATTGAATTAAATATAGCCCAAATCTTTTGCATTGAACTAAATATAGCCCAAATCTTTTGCATTGAACTACATATAGCCCAAATCTTTTGCATTGAACTAAATATAGCCCAAATCTTTTGCATTGAACTACATATAGCCCAAATCTTTTGCATTGAACTACATATAGCCCAAATCTTTTGCATTGAACTACATATAGCCCAAATCTTTTGCATTGAACTAAATATAGCCCAAATCTTTTGCATTGAACTAAATATAGCCCAAATCTTTTGCATTGAACTACATATAGCCCAAATCTTTTGCATTGAACTACATATAGCCCAAATCTTTTGCATTGAACTAAATATAGCCCAAATCTTTTGCATTGAACTAAATATAGCCCAAATCTTTTGCATTGAACTAAATATAGCCCAAATCTTTTGCATTGAACTAAATATAGCCCAAATCTTTTGCATTGAACTAAATATAGCCCAAATCTTTTGCATTGAACTAAATATAGCCCAAATCTTTTGCATTGAACTAAATATAGCCCAAATCTTTTGCATTGAACTACATATAGCCCAAATCTTTTGCATTGAACTAAATATAGCCCAAATCTTTTGCATTGAACTACATATAGCCCAAATCTTTTGCATTGAACTACATATAGCCCAAATCTTTTGCATTGAACTACATATAGCCCAAATCTTTTGCATTGAACTAAATATAGCCCAAATCTTTTGCATTGAACTACATATAGCCCAAATCTTTTGCATTGAACTACATATAGCCCAAATCTTTTGCATTGAACTACATATAGCCCAAATCTTTTGCATTGAACTAAATATAGCCCAAATCTTTTGCATTGAACTACATATAGCCCAAATCTTTTGCATTGAACTAAATATAGCCCAAATCTTTTGCATTGAACTAAATATAGCCCAAATCTTTTGCATTGAACTAAATATAGCCCAAATCTTTTGCATTGAACTACATATAGCCCAAATCTTTTGCATTGAACTACATATAGCCCAAATCTTTTGCATTGAACTACATATAGCCCAAATCTTTTGCATTGAACTACATATAGCCCAAATCTTTTGCATTGAACTAAATATAGCCCAAATTTTTGCATTGAACTAAATATAGCCCAAATCTTTTGCATTGAACTAAATATAGCCCAAATCTTTTGCATTGAACTAAATATAGCCCAAATCTTTTGCATTGAACTAAATATAGCCCAAATCTTTTGCATTGAACTAAATATAGCCCAAATCTTTTGCATTGAACTAAATATAGCCCAAATCTTTTGCATTGAACTACATATAGCCCAAATCTTTTGCATTGAACTAAATATAGCCCAAATCTTTTGCATTGAACTAAATATAGCCCAAATCTTTTGCATTGAACTAAATATAGCCCAAATCTTTTGCATTGAACTACATATAGCCCAAATCTTTTGCATTGAACTACATATAGCCCAAATCTTTTGCATTGAACTACATATAGCCCAAATCTTTTGCATTGAACTAAATATAGCCCAAATCTTTTGCATTGAACAAAATATAGCCCAAATCTTTTGCATTGAACTACATATAGCCCAAATCTTTTGCATTGAACTACATATAGCCCAAATCTTTTGCATTGAACTACATATAGCCCAAATCTTTTGCATTGAACTACATATAGCCCAAATCTTTTGCATTGAACTAAATATAGCCCAAATTACAAACCCCCTTACACCTAGCAGCTGTCCTGAAATTCATAATGATTGGTTAATTTGTTCATAAGTTAATCTTGTACATGCAAATATATCAACATATACACATACCTAACTTTATATAGATATATATCCTAAATTAGCAGGTCTTGCAAGGATTTTTCACCAACCTCTGTTCTTTAAGGTAAATCCTGCAACTCTATTACATTCAAAATGTCTAATTTTATGAAAATATATCGTTTAAAACAAAAACTCAAATTTGTAAGTGATTCTGTGTTCTTCCGCCTTATTGACAACACCCTTTTTCTGAAATGTGAGAAAATTCTGTTTGTAAATTGACAAACACTTGCTGCCATGGTTCTATTATACAAACTTTTTTTTTTTTTTTTTTTTGAAAGCTCTGTGTCTAATGAAAGAGGTTTTCTTACTTCGAAATAGTCTATATGAAATTGTCAATAAAGTTCCTCATTTTTGAATAATAAACTATATATATATATATAAAGTGTTTAAGGTTCATATTTTTTTTTTTTTTAAAGCATCTATTGTTAAATTTAAGAAGGAATAGGTAAAATAAATACCTTTTTGAAGCATTAAGATGCGATATCAATTTTTTTTATATAAAAAAGAAAAAATAATAAATCGAAACCGATTTTTCTTTTTATTAAAACTAGCATTTTTTTTTTTTTTTGTTAGTTTAAAGTGATACAGATATTTCGCCAAAACCTGGCATCCTCAGAGTGTAATATATCCTGATGTCATCGGATTTGTATTTTTTATCTCGTTACCGGCTTGTTGTTATACAGCCGGGCCAAATGGGCAAGATATTGTTTCCCATCATCAAATATGAAGAACGTGAATGCAGCACGTGATTTGTATAAGTGTTTAAGGTTCATATTTTTTTTTTTAATAAAAACTAAAAAAAATGCTAGTTTTAATAAAAGAAAGAAGAAAGAAAAATCGGTTTCGATTTATTATTTTTTCTTTTTTATAAAAAAAAAATTGATATCGCATCTTAATGCTTCAAAAGGTATTTATTTTACCTATTCCTTCTTAAATATATATATATATATTAGTAGTATAACTTTTTATTTATACAAACATTATTGGTTACATATGTGCATACATGTTTCAGTTGTACTCTTTACAGAGAGTCAACCTCTTCAGACCAAAGAAGACAAGGAAGTGAGATGAATTTGGAAAACTTTCTCCTTAAGTAAATCTTTTTTTTGGGATGAGATATTTTTATAATCTTTCCCCGGTCAAGCTCAGTATCGGGTTACATTCTTTACTCGTTAACTCTTTCAATTAGTTGTGTACCATACATCTACAGAATCTAATACAATACATGTACTATATATATATATATATATATATATATATATATATATATATATATATGAGAGAGAGAGAGAGAAGGCTTTGTTCAGTCTTTAGAGACAATGGATACCCCCTGTAAGAGAAGCTGCGCATGTAATTGTGAAGCAAGGGTTGCGCAATCTCTCACCACACTTCTCCTGAGTCAGCACTGCCTGATTCCAGTGGCAAGGAGAAGCGTAAGACTACTAGAAACACTGCCGGGATAAGCGGAGATCACATACAACACCTATTATTCCCAAATGATCACCCATTTTAGTACTGACCAGACTCGACGTCACTTAACTTTGGTGATCTAGTGTCAACGTGATTATGCCATATATATATATGTATATTTATTTAATTATTATCCACAAACGTATGTTTCATCCTTGCGGAATCTTCAGTGTGGAAATAACTGTTCAAACCGATCGCACGATTCGAACCTCGGAACATGAGTCACCTTTAACTTAATTCCGAGCGCTCTAACCAATGAGGCCAATTCCAAGTGTTACACGCAGAGTAAAGATATAACCCCTATTTATGTCAAATCAGGTGGCTAACATAGTCAGCTGTCTCAACAAATCACGTAGAAAGGAACTTGCAATTTTAGCTTAGATTAGACTGCTATATATATTATTTCTCGTTAAAGAACCCGAACGATTGGGGGCTATAAATAATTATTTAATAACAAATATTTAATTATATATATGTATATATATATATATATATATATATATATGTATATAATTAGTAAAACTGCACGTCTAAAACAAAAATAGGTTTATGGCTCCTAAAATTTATGCTAGAATTGTCCGCAAGGACCTGTGGTGTAACAAATATAGGTGAAATTAATTTTTATTTTAGAAGAGTCAGTTGAAAAGGGAGAAAACTCTTTTTTTTTCTTCTTTTTTTTTTGTAACCATAAAAAAAAAGGGTCATGCAGTTTACGGACCGGGCTGAAATAATAACGTTATAATTTAGAAAGCCATTCTTAACATGCGGAGGTGAGGGGGTTGATTAACTATTCTGTACTTTCACCTAACAATTTAATAAACAAAATAGTTGATCAACCCTCCACCCCACCCCCCTCCTCCCCATTTCAGCCCGGTCCGTAAACTGCATAAGTATCCTTTTTTTTAATTTATTTTCTTACTAATTCTCTGGGTTTTCCTTATAGGGTTATGGGTTACAAGAAGAAAAAAACAGTTCGAATTATCTCCCTTTTCAACTGACTCTTCGAAATCAAAGATGGAAATTTCATCTGTCCCCAATAATACAGAAGCACCCAGATATAAGTAATAATCAATTCTAAAGTGACGGTCTTCTGGAGGTTGAAGGTTCAATCCTCAGTACGGGCAACACTAGTAATACAATTATGAATTACTTAAGACTCCTACTTGGGCAGGAGCTGACGGAACGAGAGCAAGCTATCCCCGTGGATTGAATAAAGGGTTCCGTTCAAAGTTTCATACAAATTACCGAGTTCAACAAGTCGCACCTGAAGAAGGTCGGAGGTTACATCGGCCAAAACATTGTGGGAATAAGATCCAAGATTAAAAGAGTAGTCCGAATGATCCCAATAAAAGATGTGTCCAGGGAACTCCCGCTATTCGCGGACTCACCATTCGTGGTTTCACGAATTCGCAGATTTTCAGCACAAGCATTCACTTAACATTTTCTTAACATTTTCTTCATAAATTCAAAGAACTTACAAATATGATAATCATTTAAGTCCAATGAAGGAAAATATGACAACAAAAAAAAAAAAAACGCAATTAAAAACGCTAATTATTCTGTAAGATTCATATTAACCAAATTGCAAGCAGAAAATGTTAATTTAGGCTAATTTGGTGGCTTTCATGCAAAAAAAAAACAACAAAAAAAACATTCTAATGTATAAAAACCTGTTTCACTATGCCAAGATGGGCAAGTCTATTATCTGAGCTCTGATTGGCTGCTAGTCAATGAGTGGATAATCTTTATATAAATATTGCTTCATTCAAGCAATATTTACATATGAAATATTGAAGCCCTTTATGCCGGTGACTGTCAATTTGGTTCTATAAATGGTATTCCAAATTTTCGCAAACTTTATACGAAACTGAAATATTTTTTTTTTTTTTTTTTAAATCACTTACATTGCACGCTAATCTATGATAATTTGGTGGCTTTCATGCAAAAACAAACCAAAAAAAAAACACGTGCTAATATACAAAAACCTGATTTTTAGTGAACATTTAGGTATCAAAATTTATTTACGGATTTTTGCTATTTTGGAACGTAACACCCGCGAGTGGGGGTGGGGGGGGGGGGGCTACCGTATATACAAATAAAAGTAGCTTCTTTTTTTTTCTTTTTTTTTTTTTTGTATGTTTAATTCTAAAATTTAATTTTCTTTTTTCTTTCTTTTTCTCCCCCTCCCCCTTCCGGATGCAGAGTGGTTCAGAAAAATCTTGTCTTCGTTGTGGGTCTTTCACAGAGATTAGCAGAACCAGACGTACTGAGAAAGCATGAATATTTTGGAAAATTTGGAAAGATTCACAAAGTAGTTATCAACCAAAGTACATCATATGCAGGAGCACAGGTAATAATGGTGTCTTTTTGTTTTTGTTTTTAAACCAATCACCACTAATCAAGGCCAAAAGCCACCCGAGGACGGGGGTTAATGAGATGAAGAAACTTATGAGGGGATTAAGAATGATTACTGGGATGGACCACGTTTGAATACTTGTGGGGACGCTTCATGACAGGAATTTGACATTGGATTTGATGATGACCATGTTGTAATCTACAAGGAAGCAGTCCAATGGTAACATGTTCCACAGACGGGAAGCTTTTGCAAAGAAGCTGTTTCTGAAAGAAAATTTAAGGATTACAATTTCTAAGTCACCATTCTCATTTATTCATCATTTTTTTTTTTTTAAATATTTCATTAGATAGGCCCCAAAAGTTCATTATTTTACCATTATTTCTAAATTCATCTTGCTTCTTAACTTTCTTACTCTAGTGCTATTTATAAAGGATTTTTTTTTTTTCTATCTCTAAAGCCTAAATGAATCGGGTTTTATTTTTTTACTACTTTTTTCCTCAGTTTTCACCCGCCTCTTCATTCTTGCCTTCTCCCTCTTCATACGAGCATTTCAAATAAATAGAAATTGATACGTTTTGGGGTTCATGAGATTTTAAAAAAATAAAAAAAATTTTTAACTTTTTTTATTTTGCTTGTTTGTTTGTATGTTCAGTCTTTTTCAAGGATTGAAGCGATCTTTCCCAAACTCTTTTGACCGTTTTTCTGTTCTTTTTTTTTTTTTTTTTTTTTTTTTTTTTTTTTTTTTTTTCTTCTCCCCAGGGTCCAAGTGCAAGTGCTTATGTGACCTACAACAAATCAGAAGACGCTCTTAAAGCGATCTTAGCCGTCAATAATGTCCATGTCGATGGGCGGACATTGAAAGCATCACTGGGTACGACAAAATATTGTAGTCATTTTCTGAAAGGGGCTCAGTGTCCGAAATCCGTAAGTACTTTCATACCCCCCCCCCTTTTGATATTTTCAAACTCCTTGTCCCCATTTCTTTTTTCTTTTTGCCCTTTGCAATAGATATTTTTGAAGTACTGAAAACATGCATAATTTAAATATTGACTAATGACTTTTCTTATTAAGCTGTTAAAATGTGGGAATGTAAACGTAAGAAAAAAAAACAATGTAAGAACATGAGTCGATCGTTAGACTGCGTACATCTGCCTGGTAACGTAAGTATAGACCAAAGTCTTATCTAGGTCTTACTTCTCCATATTGTATGAAGTATTCCCAAAGTTATGTCATGGAAACGTTGATAACTCAAAAACTATTTATCGGACCAGGCTGAAATCTTTCATGGTGGTTTGTTAAAAATTGGAAGCTGAAAAATCTCGACTGACCGAACATGTCGAGATCATACGAGATGCTGGACTTCATTGTCTACAATATGGGCCAAGTAGTGAGTCTCTATCGCCAAAAATGTGACTTTTACGCTTTCCTTGACCTGAATATCCCCAAATTAAATCCAAATTAGACCATAACCAATATTTTAACCCAGTTTATTTTAACCCAGCTATGTCGACGAGAGGTTGTACACGAACATAGTGACAAACAAATTCTACCGAAAACATAACCTCCACGTTACCTGGTAGTTTACAATATCGAACCAGATTGAAACCTGCAGAAGGGTCCCTATTTACTTGCCTCCCCACAAGGGCAGTTAGACAAGTTTGGTTTTTAATGTGTGGAAAATCCAGCTCCCCAAAAAGAGGCACTCTGGATTGGGACAAAACTAAAAATTGCCTCAGTCTAGAAAGATTTCTCCTTCAGTGACCGAGGCCAGAAAAGATAAAGCATAGCACCAGAACAGATACTACACTTGTATCCTAGCCAAAATTCTTTCACTCTTTTCATCCAAAATGCAAATTTGCTATCTGCGATCCGTAAAAATATGCCTAAATAGAACTGTAATAATAAAAATGGAAACGGTCTTTGAATTAGAAAACAATAACTAATAGTGAATTAATGAGATGTTATTTATCAAATGAATATGCAAATCAGTTAGCCAGAGATACGTCGATTGTGTGGACATGCTCGTTATATGAGGAAGTTGAACTTCTATTTTGTATCTGAAATTACCTTTAATCTCACTGTCAGTGCGGTAAACTGTCCAACTTTTGAGATCTGTGATGTGTGCTAACCTAAAAGGATACATATACGGCATAATCACGTTGACATACAACCGATTCTCGTTAGATCACCAAAGTTAAGCGACGTTGAGCCGGGTCAGTACCAGATGGGTGACCATTTGGGAATATCAAGTGCTGTATGTGGGAGGACGTCGTCATCTCCCCTTAACTGGGATATACTGCGAGTGAATTTGATATTTCCCTAGAAACTTCCAATTCAACCCGCCTGTGATGTGTGCTAACGTAGTAGGAAACGGATATTAGTTTGTGTGTAAGATGAAAATGAGGCTTCTTCTTCAACAGTGATTTTGCTTCTTTTTAAAGAATTCAACGCTACCAACTTGTTTTGTAACGAAAAAAATTTTTTTTTTTTTTTTTTCTTCGAATGTGTTCCGTGACTGAATCGTCTTCTTCTTTTCTAGGATTGTATGTATTTGCATGAATTAGGGGAAGAAGCTGCAAGTTTTACAAAAGAAGAAATGCAAATGGGGTAAGTCGGCATCGCTGCTAATAATGTCGCTCTCACGACAAAGATTTTTTTTTTTTTTTTTTTTTTTAGATATTAGCATCTCTTTATGATTGATGTCCAAGTCATTTGGATGAAATTGTTTGGTTGAAAGTTTGGCTTTCTTTTATTTTTTCTAATTTTTTAAAATTTTTATTTTTATTTTTTTGACAATTGTTTGGTTCTCTTGTTGATGTGTGAGTGTTTTTCTTTAAGATGGGACTAATCTTTATATTTATATTACACACTATCGCACACACTAAATTTAAAAAAACAAACGAGGCCAGCACTAAACTAAGAATTTTGGGGTGTAATCAAATAGTTGGGACAGTCGATTCATCTGTGGAGCCGGTTATGCAGATGAGTTGTTTCGCCAGCCAATTGCTGACGGTGTGCGCGTAAACAGGCAGAATTGGTCTTGTTGGACAGTGTTCTTCTGCGGATATTGCGGTGACGTACTAGCAATTCTCTAATTTTAAGCATTCGTCTGTACGACTAAACCTGCTGAGCAAACCATGCATAGAACTGAATACGATTTGGAAAACTCTAATAGAGAAAGGAAACCTTGAATAACAGAAGAAATTACTCTTTTAGAATATCTACTTTAAGAGTTAGAATTAGGTCGGTGGTTACATCAGTCAAAACGTTGTGAGAATAACATCCAAGATGAGAACCATAGGGTGAATAATCCAAATTATCAATTCTCATCTAAAAAAAAAAAACATCTTTAAGATGTAAAAGAAAGAAGAAAAAAAACACATGCACACACAAAAACACAGTATTACAAAAAAGTTGTTTTTCTTTTTTCCTTTTTTTTCTTTCCTTTTTTTTCTTTTTTTTTAATTTTCTTTTTATTTTTAATTTAAAAAAATTAATTTAACTTCTATCTCTGTTCTTGTTTTTCCAGCAAACACCAAGAATATGAACAGAAGTTGTTAGAACAGTTTATGAATTCTCAGAATATAGCAAATAACCATGTAACCTCCAGTAAAGTCATAGCTTCAAGGTAAGTAACTTTCTTACGATCCCCCCCCTCCTATTTATCCATGTTTTGTGGAGTTCATGGATACTGCTGCGCACTAGGAAATTCATCGTTTTCAATCCTCTCATAATATTCTCCATCATTCAACTAACCCTCTATCCATCTCAATAACCCTTATCCTTGATGTGTGTTTCCTATAGAAAGACAGGTTACAGAATATATATTAGAAACTATTTCTGTGTAAAATTTTCTGGGGAAGACAATGAAAGTAGTGACAAATCTTTGTCCCCTCCCCCCCCTCTAAAGGGAGCTATGGGGCAGAAATCCCTTAAAACTTAAAATATGTATTTCTGATTTTAATGAAATTTAAACCAAACTATATTAGAAGGAAAAGGAAAGAAAAAAAATAAAGTTGTGTTCTGGGTATAATAGAAAGGAGGTGACAGTGGTCAAGTGGATAACGACACGGACTGACGACCTGGGTGTGCCAAGTTCGAATCCAGTCGATTCCATAAAGTCACTTTCATTTAGGGATGTTAGCAACCATTACGTGGTCCCTCCTGCAAAAATGCCAACATCAGAATCAAGCCGGCCAACAAAGTTGAACCAACATGATTCACACAAATTTACTTTACTATGGGTATAATGAAAAAGGAGTTTTCCTCATTAAATCTCAAACAACATTAGGTTTTCCTGCTATAAATAAAAAAAAATGTTAATTTCCGTCCCAATTAAGATTGAAAGTTGATTTTATAAATATTTATTTTATATATAAAATGAGATGATTTTTAACACCAGTAAGAGTTAAAAACCAGCTGGGAATATTTAAAAAAAAATGTAATCCTATTTTTAAACCCCAATCCCCCCAAAAAAAATATTTTGAATTATTTTCTGTCTTCCACCCAGCAATATACCTCTGCCCGATCAACGTCTGGTAAATACAGCTAATATTATATACAACATACAACACTATATTAAATAATTAAAAAATCAGAAAAAAATGCATCTTTGTTAGGTTTTTTTTTTTTTTTTTTTTTTTTTTTGTAAATAAAAAATATTTTAAACTATTTGTCTCTCAGCCCTCCACCTGACAAAAGATGTCTCTTACTTTATTTCCCCAGGAAAAGTGGCCTTTAAGTTGTTGAGCTATTGTTTCACAAAGAATGTTACTTAATCTATTACTCCCCTCTCCCTCCTCATAAATTTTTTCTTCTTTTTTTTTTCTTCTCTTTTTTTCTTTTTTTTTCTTTTTTTTCTTCTCTTTTTTTCTTTCTTTTTTTCTTTTTTTCTTTTCTTTTTCTTTTCTTTTTTTCTTTCTTTTTCTTTTTTCTTTTTTTTCTTTTCTTTTTTTTTTCTTTTTTTTTTTCTTTGTCTAATTGATGAAATTTTTTTTTTTTTTTTTTTTTAGAAAAAAATCTTCCTCCCCTGTCACAGTCGAACAGTCATCCCCACCCCAACAGTCTTTGCTCCAACAAACGGCGGAATCGTCACTCCTCCCAACGGGCTGCAACTCCACTTCCTCCTCTTCCTCCTCCTCTTCTTCTTCTTCCTCCTCCTCCTCTTCCTCTTCAACGTCTCTGGTCGTAGGTTCGGGTATTCCCAGCCAACAAGTGCCGCTCAACACAACCAGCAAAGATGCCTGGCCAGTACTGAACAGTGTCGCGGGTGCTGGCGGTGGTGGAAACGCTACTTCCGCTGGTAATGGCGGCGGTAGCAGCATAGTAGGTAATTCCTTAGGAGGAGGAGGAGGCGGCGGCAGTGTAGTGCCGGTAGGAAGTAAACCGGGTACGTCTGACAGACTCCTTAATGGGAACAAAATGGCCAGCACAACGTCACGACACCCCAACCACAGACCAAGCACACCCACTAAACAGAACAAACGAGATCCTGATAAATTATCAATGTAAGTTTAAGACCTTTTTCTTTTATTAAAACTATTGATCTAGCTTTGTTTGTGTTTCCTTCACTGTGCATTGTGTTTTTGTTTATCAATTCCTGTCAGACAGACAACTCCCCTAGCCAACAAAATATTGTTGCCTAGACTGATGGAGTTATGAAAAGGGCTAAAAATATAAAATATCTGTAGTCCCGAATACGGGTCGTGACAGGAGCCTTTATTTAAATTGCAATTAATATTTTAATTGCTTACCCGAAGTTAAAGGGAAATCTGAGATCAACATAGCAACAGAGACATACAAAAGTATATGTGATTCTCTTGACAGTTGATAAATCCCAAATAAAATTAACAATTTTTTTATTTTTGTTTTTATTTTCAAGGGTGGAAAATTACAGCAATGGTTCAGTTGATTCTTCTAATGTTCGTGTTTCGACTTCATCGTCGTCGTCCTCGTCCTATTCAGCGCCATCTCCCACTTCGGTAGTCCCGTTGAATGATACGGTTGCCGCTGCCATCAGCCATCACCAGTCTATGAAAGCCATCAGCCAGGCATCTCGTCAAGTTTTAGAGAAACGCAATGCAGATAGTCTTTCATTCTTCAGCGGTAATGGCTTCAGTGGCAATTGTGGTAGCGAACGAGAAGCTACCAAAAATTCTTCACTTCAACATTCTACAGGTTCGTCTGCATTCGACTTTCTTCAGGAAATAGCAAACTCGCAAATGTCTGTAATATCATGCCATCTCCAAATTTCTCAGATTTGCACATCACAAAGAAATTCGTTTTATTTATTTATATATCATCACTCTATCACCCACTTCCTTCTCCCCTCCCTTTTCTTTATCCTAAATGATTTTATTTATTTTATCTATCTATTTATTATTTCTCTTTGTATTTCTTCGTCTTTCTTTATTTCTTTCTTTCTTATTTCATTTTATATTTTTTACTTTATATTATTTTAAATTTTGATATTTTTTTTTTTTTTTTTTTTTTTTTTTTTTTTTTTTTTAACGGTCCCAACCACGTGACTTTTCAAATTTTAAATTTCTTTTCTTTTCTCCCCATTTCATTTTTTCCAAATATCATCTAAGGTTAAGATCGGATTTTAACTCTCCCTGATGAGATCTCAGTTTATAACAATTGTTGATCGATAACATCGACATGTCAGTGTCGCAGATTTTGTACATGTCTGTGTAAATAAAAATAATCATATATATATATATACACACACCCACACACACTAGAAGAAAGAATATCCAGGACGGGTAAAATTAATTCCTTGAACATAAGTTTTGCACCACTTTTATGTCCCCTTACGAAGATTAAAATCAAGATATAAATGATACTAAACCTTAAGTCTAAAATCCTTATTCCAATTTTGATCAAAATTCATTACATGAGGGGATCTTAAGAAGAAATCGAAATTCAGGGAATCTTGCTTTATTGGTGTCTAATGACTATGGATCAAATTCAATGAAAATCTGAAATATTTGAATTTTTAGGGGGGGGGGGGTCCATATAATGCCTCCTAAAAAAAAACCCTGAGGAAACTGAAATTTGGGGAATGTTTAATAATTGAATTCTAACACCTGTGTTAAAATTTCATAAAAATCAAAGGTATCTGAATTTTCACAAAGGCTTCCGCCCCCTTTTTGCCACCTTTGCATGAAACTAAATTAAACTAAATATAGCCCACATTACGACCCCTTACACCTATCAGCTGTGTTTCATAATGATCGGTTGTAGTTTACGAGTGAATCGTATATATGCACATACCTAACTTAATATAAATAGATTATTGTAGCCTTTTCTAAAAAGGCAACAATAATTTTTATCGATTCAAATTCTGATGGTAAATTCAATTTTTTGTACAAGTTTCCAACAAAAGAAGAAATTTATTGTTGTAATCTTAACCCTAACCACGATTCGAGAAGAAATTTATTGTTGTAATCTTAACCCTAACCACGATTTGAGAAGAAATTTATTGTTGTAATCTTAACCCTAACCACGATTTGAGAAGAAATTTATTGTTGTAATCTTAACCCTAACCACGATTCGAGAAGAAATTTATTGTTGTAATCTTAACCCTAACCACGATTCGAGAAGAAATTTATTGTTGTAATCTTAATCGTCTTTTAATTTCCAAAATCTCTTTTTTATAGGAATTCCAGAGTCGTTACCCTCTTTAGAAATTCCAGACACAATTCCGGTGACAAGTGCGACTGACTGGCAAGCAGCGTTTGGATTTGCACCCAAAAACCTAGACTATCAAGACGATGATCTTGGTAAGACGTGAATTTTTATTTTGTTTTTTTTTTGCTAGAGTTGCTGATATTCGTTTATCAATTACCCCACATGGGTAGGATTTGACAAAATTGGTCAAAATTGGTCAAATTTTGACAAAAATGGTAATTTAAAAGAATTCTCTTCAATATTCTTCCCGATGGTGAGGCACCAGACGGGAGTTTTTATTTGTTGTTTTGTTTTTAATTTTTTACACACGATTAAAGTACAGGGTGGAGCAGGTTCGATGTGATTGCAAAAGTTAGAAGTGGATGAAGTAAGTTCAGGGAACTTTTTTCATTACTAACCAGCAGAGCATTACCCCTATCGACCAAAGGAAGAGTCGATCAGGCATGTGTATGCAGTATGATCATGTATGAAAGTGAAACCTGGCCAGTGAGGGTTGAGGACATGTGTTGCATGGATAGGAATGATACGATGAATGTGTAATGTGAGTTTTAAAGACAGGATTAGATCTGATGACCTCAGGAAGATTAAATTTTGACTGTATAGGAAGTGTGTGCAAAGCGGGAGACTTAGTTAGAATGGTCATGTTGAAAGAATGGATGAGAATTCTTGGTTTAGATGTAGAACACTTGAGATAGAAGGTTCAGTTGGTAGGAGAAGACCATGAGAGGAAGTGATAAGGATGGATTTGAGAGAAGGGGAGATAAAGACCTGGCCAGAGATAGGTTAGTTTGGAAGTCAATTTCTGAAAGCTGTCAGACGCATGCCAGCATGTAAAACTGACGTTAAACCGAATACGATGATGACGACTTGGAAACCTAAAAATGGTTTTGAATTAGAACTTGCTAACCATCTTGCCAATTCCAATTGTAACCTTGTTTCGTCGTTACTGGAATGAACAAAGGTACTGCTTGGGTGTTAGACTCGTTCGGACATGTGTCAATCTTGCAAGCTTAACATTGTCACGATGATCATCAGTATCAAACTGTTTTTCTTAATTTTCGAAAACAAAACGGATATTTTTTTTCTTGTTGTTTATGTGTGAAAAAGACAAAAGGAAAAAAGAATCAAATACAGGAAAAAATCATTAAAAAATCATCAAAAAAAAAACAAGAGATTTTACGTTCGGATAAACGAACATCTTCAGAAGAAAGTGAAGATTTTAAAATTTATTGAAAAACGGCAGAACATGGGGAAAAGCGAACGCACACGTGATGTTTCTGGCACATGTTTAACTATTTAAAAACAGAATAACAAATTTATGTGACGCGTGCGTCGCATAAAATTTGTTATTCTTGTTTTTTCAAGTAGTTAAACACGTGCCAGAAACATCACGTGCGCGTTCTTTTTTCCCTATGTTTTGCTGTTTCTCAATAAAATTTAAAATCTTTACTCGTTCTGAAGACTTTCGTTGATCCGAACAAAACTGGTAAAATCTTATTTTTTGATGACTTTTTCCTGTATTTTTTTTTTTTTTCACACATCTGTTTTCACAGCATTATATATATGTATATCTAGGCAGCATCTTCTCTTTCAGGCAAGTATTGTTGAATATAAGGGACAACTCATGTCTAGATATCTTTTGGTAGATCCTTTCAATAGTCTGAATCAGGATCTTCGTTTCGGAGAGGAATTGGCTGATGAATTTGCCATAGTTTGGATTTGTCTCACACGTACTTTCGGACCCACCTGGGTCCATCTTCAGGGGAATTAGGTTAATCAGGTACAGACCATGTGTTAGTATTTATAGAAGGTTTTTGGTGGGAATTATGTACTAAGTACGAAACTATATTTGGAGCTATAAACATTTTAGAATATTATTACTGATATTAAAGTTAATTCTATTAATTAGGGTTTTTTTGTTTTTTTTATATATAGGGCTTCTAATATATATAATATATATATATATTTCAGAATTTATAAATAAACGAAAATGTATTTGGATTCAGACTACTGTTTTCATCTTGGATGTTATTCTGATAATATTTTGACCGATGTAATCTCCTCCGACCTTCTTCAGATGCATCTTGTCAAACTCTGGACCCGACAGATAAACAGCTGAGTATTAATCAGTTCTAAGTGACCGAACGGACGATACTAAGAATATACTTAAGAATTCTATTTGGTCATGGCTGACCGAACGAAAACAATCAATTTCCGTGAATTAAATAATGGATTCCATTCGGAATTCCGTACAGATTCCTGAGTTTCACACGACACATCTGAAGGTCGGAGGTTACATTAGTCAAAATAATCCAAATTAAGTAATTTGTAATTGTATTCTTGGTATCGGTTGTAATGAGGGTTGAACCTTCAGCCTCCAGAGGACTGTGGCTTTGAACTGATTATTACTTAACACTTTTATCCGTTGGGCCACGGGTGCTTACTTAAGACTTCTACGTGGTCATGGCTGACGGAACGAGAGCAATGTACCCCCGTGGATTAAATATAGAATTCTGTTTGAAATTCCGTACCAGGTTCCAGAGTTTGACAAGACTCACCTGAAGAAGGTCAGAGGTTACATTGAGCAAACCGTTGTGAGAATAACGTCCAAGATGAGTAATCAGAATGATGTTAAAGAATACAAATCTCTCATTTCTATCGAAGATCGTGCAATTTTTTATTTTATTAAATGCAAATTATTTATTTTTTTATTTTTATTTTATTTTATTTTTTTTAAGGTTTCGATCCTTGGGATGAATCTTCGAAAGCCTTGGCCGATCTCATGGAGAAGGAGAATGGCAACCGAGAAGTCCGAGACAACCCACACAAATTCTTCCACCCCCACCCCCCACAGACACCTCCCCCACAGCAACACCATCACCACCAGCAGCATCAGCAACAGATAGCAATGAATATTGCCCATCACCAACAGGCTTTTAGAAATAATATGCGACCACAGATTCACACCCACAATATACCACCGGGTTTCTCTATAGGCCATTTACAACAACTGCAACAAATTAAGCAGCAGCAACAACAACAGCAGCAGCAGCAACAGTTACATCAGCAAGTGCTCAGACAAGGTAAGATTTTTGGGGGGGGAGGGGGGGGTCGCCCCAGACAGGGCATGAAGCCACTTTATGTAAGAGCTTAAAAAGGAAATTACCACTTCAAGGTGAGAAACTAGCCAACGATAAGTGTTAGATGGACAGATTCAGATCCAGAAAACAGCAATTTTTCCTCCTTTGTCAGAAACATCACTCGTGAAATGTTTGAAATGTGTCTTGATGCCGAAATTGTTTTTACGCTTGAAATTTGTGAACAAACATCTTGCGACACGGCTCCCCACTTATGGATGCCCCCTATTAATCTTGCCCCTAATCACAGCAGCCCGTTTATCTCCGTGGCAAAATTCCGTGGCTTTGGGGGGTGAACAAAATTAAGAATTAATTTTTTTTTTTTTTTTTTTTTTTTTTTTTTAAGTTGTAGAAATCCAGAAACTTTAGAAAATCTGTCATCACCAAATTTAGATGCAAAACTATAAAAGGTAAAGGTAAAGGTCGCATAGCCTAGACGCGCACGAGTGTCGTTGCCGACATCGTACACTGCCCATGGCCGTAGCGGCGGTGATTTGTTAAGAATCACCGTGTCTAGGGCACAGCATATGGAAGGCGGAGCCCATCCCTCTCCTTCCGCTGCCTTGAACCTTCCCTGAGTTTTAGTCAGGTATCCATTTACTGCTGGGTGGACAGAGGGAGTTTTCAGACCCGAAAATTCGCATGCCGTGAGTGGGATCGAACCCGGGTCGTCCAGCCCAAAGACAAGTGCTATAACCACTCGTCCACAGAAAAAAAATTAATGAAATCCAACTAAAATACACTTTCTTGGCCTTCAGTCTAGGATTAAAGTGTAGTATCTCTTCTGTCAGGAAGTCTTTACAGATAAAGAAGTTTAAAAGAAAAAAAGATTAAAAATTCCACATACTTTTTAACTCATCTATTTTGTTGTCCATGACCTTCCCGGGCAATGCCGGGTATTCAATTCAATTCAATTCCATAAATTATGCAATACATGAAACAAACTTGTTTGTTGCCATGTAGAGAAAGGGTGGTAGAAATTTACACAAAAGAGGATACAGTAGCCCAACACCTGTCCAAATTCACCTTGAATTGATGCGTTATTGGCGCGTTTATTACCTCTCCTGGGATTCTGTTCCAAGATCCAGAGATCCTGATTGAGAAGGCGGCCTTCCTCCGGTTCAATCAAAATCGGCGGTGAAATTGTTTCTTGTGGTGTCCGCGTAGACCTCTTTCTGGTGCAGGAGTGAATAATAGGTCCTGATTATTGGTAATGATTATTGAGGAGATTCTAAGCCAAAATGAGATTACTGCATAATCGTCGGCGCTCAAGGGAGAAAATATAGAGTTTCTTGAGTCGGCTTTCGTAGAGTCCTTCAATATACTACACTGATATAAACTGACCTTTGGATATCAACTGTAACCCTAACCCTAACTTTGGATATCAACTGTTCCTGGTGACTAGTTTTCAAATTTAATGCTGAACTTTGTCTGGTCTCCTGCTAGTGTGTGTTATATCATCGGTTCTTTTTTGATTAATGTGCAGGTTCAAATCAAATTTATTAGGTCCAAAAAATATCAAAGTGCAACAAGCCATGTAATGGGACAGGTATAAGTTATTTGCATCCACATATAGTTTGAACGTTGTCCAAGTTTTTTAAAACCTGGATATGGTAGTCATCGTCACAACCTCCTCTGGTAGATAGTTCTACGGAGCAGAAATAGACAGAGAATTCTGTATTAAAAGGCGAGCTGTTGCACTTTTCTTTTTCTTTCTTTCTTTAACAGGGAATCTGAAGGACAGAATCAGCTTTTAGGAGAGACTGTCCCTTTTTAGCTCGCACCATAACTAAATAAATTAAAGGGATGCCAGCGAATATTTGCGCACAGTGGTTAAAACAGAGTAACAATTCATCATGGTATGCAATCCGGCATTACGAGTCCACCCGATGTTGACACCGGGGCAATAATGCTTGTTTTTGTGCATTTTTCAGGCAGATGTGCATAGGGATATGTTATGTGCATTCACAGCTGTGGATTTATTCAAGTCTTTGATAAAATATCAGGAAAACTAAACTGGTCATTTTGTATCGGTGGACGTTCGAATGGAGCAGCTGCCACGAGTGGACGGCTTTCTGGGTTCACTACTCGGTTCAAAGAGGTCAAAAAAAGTCGGAGTCTGAATGTAAGTCTACACCATGTGTCATTCCATAAAGAAATGCTGTTCAGCCAAGAAAATGTCACCTGAACTTAACCATTTTTTTTTTTTTTAAAAGATATGATTAAAGTTATTAACTACGTAAAAATATGTGCCGTTAGCTTGTGTCTGTTTGGGCATCGGGTTACGAGATGGATGTGGACACGTCGTGACTTATCTGCACAAGTCGGATGGCTTTCGAAATTTAGATCACTGACTTTTTAGGTACGAGAGCCGCTTCGTAGAATTCTTTGCAGTCCATTTCAGTACAACAGAATGGATCGTAAAACTTGCATTTGACCTATTCAACTTGCTTGACAAACTCTGTGTGTCACTTCAAGGACGAATGACAACTGTCAGTCGACAGATAACGTGGAATTCTGGGGATGGCGGATAAAACTAAGAATATTGGCGTCTTTCAGATGTGGGCAAATTTTCGAATAGAAGACTGAACCTGGATTTTTATTCTGGTTATTGCATTTATTATTATTTCGCGTTTTCAAAAGATTTTCAGTTCCAACCATAAATGAGCTGCGAACTAGGAGGAATGGATCAGAAACGAATTTGTAAAGCCGCGTGAATTGACCTTGTCGATCATACTGAAAGAAGACGATAGTGTTCAAGAACATTCAGGATTAAAGTTAAATGTACCCGAGATTACCATAAAATCCCTGAAAACAATGTTTCCGGGATGTGAGTTCTCTTTTTAGCGGAATTTCGCTTTTTATTTATTTATTTATTTTTTTTTCATTTTTTTTTTTTTTTATTAAATTAAGAAAAAACGGGTTTCAGCTTAAATTTCAAGATGCTGAAAAGATACTGTTTCTTTTACTTTGGTTTTGGCTGGAATTTCATGCAACACAGATAAAGAAAGAGAGAGTGAGAGAAATATATATATATATATATAGAAAGAGAGAGAGTGAGAGAAATATATATATATATATATAGAAAGAGAGAGAGTGAGATATATATATATATATATATATAGAAAGAGAGAGAGTGAGATATATATATATATATATATATATATATAGAGAAAGAGAGAGAGTGAGATATATATATATATATATATATATATAGAGAAAGAGAGAGAGTGAGATATATATATATATATATATATAGAGAAAGAGAGAGAGTGAGATATATATATATATATATATATATATATAGAAAGAGAGAGAGTGAGATATATATATATATATATATATATAGAAAGAGAGAGAGTGAGATATATATATATATATATATATATATAGAAAGAGAGAGAGTGAGATATATATATATATATATATATATATAGAGTGAGAGAGAAATATATATATATATAGAGTGAGATATATATATATATATATAGAGAGTGAGATATATATATATATATATATATATATAGAGTGAGAGAGAAATATATATATATATAGAGTGAGAGAGAAATATATATATATATAGAGTGAGAGAGAAATATATATATATATAGAGTGAGAGAGAAATATATATATATATAGAGTGAGAGAGAAATATATATATATATAGAGTGAGATATATATATATATATATATATAGAGTGAGATATATATATATATATATATATAGAGTGAGATATATATATATATATATATATAGAGTGAGATATATATATATATGTATATATATAGAGTGAGATATATATATATATGTATATATATAGAGTGAGATATATATATATATGTATATATATAGAGTGAGATATATATATATATGTATATATATAGAGTGAGATATATATATATATGTATATATATAGAGTGAGATATATATATATATGTATATATATAGAGTGAGATATATATATATATGTATATATATAGAGTGAGATATATATATGTATATATATAGAGTGAGATATATATATATATGTATATATATAGAGTGAGATATATATATATATGTATATATATAGAGTGAGATATATATATGTATATATATAGAGTGAGATATATATATATATATGTATATATATAGAGTGAGATATATATATATATGTATATATATAGAGTGAGATATATATATATATATGTATATATAGAGTGAGATATATATATATATGTATATATAGAGAGTGAGAAATATATATATATATAGAAAGAGTGAGAAATATATGTATATATATATAGAAAGAGAGTGAGAAATATATGTATATATATATATAGAAAGAGAGTGAGAAATATATGTATATATATATAGAAAGAGAGAGATATATATATATATATAGAGAGAGAGAGAGAGAGAAAAAGAGAGAGAGGGAGATAAAGAGAGAAAGAGAACACTTTATTATTTTGGCAACGAATGGACATTGAATAAAATAATTCATTTATTCTCTAATATCAAGAAGACCCGGCGTTGCTCGGGATTGAATGAGGTTGTCAGACCTTAGAGAAAGGAAGAAGCTAGTTGGTCAGCAGGCAATGAGACCGATTTAAAAAAAAAAATTTTTTTATTTTGTAAAGACAGACTGTCGGAAGGTATTGCTGATCACTATTAGAAGCGATCCACATTTTTCGTACTATTAACCAAATGAGAAATTGGTTTCTTACTAGTAGAAGATACAAACTATGAATTGTGTCAAAAAAATGTTCATTCCAATAATAAAAGTTGTTAATAGCACGGCGTTGTCCTTTCATTTGGGTGAGAGACTTTTTATCCCAGCCAGCTAGACGCATCACTACGTTTAGTGATTTCGGACAGGACACGCAAAATGATAGCATTCGTGAACCACGCCTGATCCCACGATGAACATTACTAGAATACGTGTGTAGCGTGACGACTGCCATACTACGATCGCAGGAAGCTGCATTCGCTGATATACATAAATTTACTTCATGAAGCTAAATCTAAAACGAAATATGTCAACCTGTGTGGCTATCAACTTTCAAATTATCGAAAGCAATCCTGCGTATCGACTTTCAAATTATCGAAAGCAATCCTGCGTATCGACTTTCAAATTATCGAAAGCAATCCTGCGTATCGACTTTCAAATTATCGAAAGCAATCCTGCGTATCGACTTTCAAATTATCGAAAGCAATCCTGCGTATCGACTTTCAAATTATCGGAAGCAATCCTGCGTATCGACTTTCAAATTATCGAAAGCAATCCTGCGTATCGACTGCAGCGACAACATCCGAATGAAGATTTTGCAAAATCTTGAGTTGCACTTGTATGTAACCAGGGATGTGAGTTCTACTTTTTTTTTTTTTTTAGGGGAATTCTACTTTTTTTAAATTTGCCTTTCTTTTTATTCAAAAAAGGCAGATTGAAGATTCTTCGCTTTTTTGGTCAAAATCGTTTTTTGGTTTTTGTTTGTTTTTTGTTTTTTTCTTATAAAAAATATCTGATTTCTGCCAAATCGCAAGAGCCTTACCTTATATTTCGTCGCTGTTTGGTTGAATTTTATTTATTTCTTCCTCTCGCTTGATCTTTCTCTTTCTCAGGTCATCTCGATTTCAGTTTTTTTTTTTTTTTTTTTTTTTTTTTGCCAATGGCTACTTTGGCTAAGATCAAAGTGTAGTATCTGTTCCGATGGATACTGCACTCCATACTGGTGTTATCTTGGCCTTCGGGTCTTGATTTACGCCGGTCAATGGGTCTGTCCTGTGCACTTCTGGAAGGTCCACCTTCCCAGGCTTTGCCTCCCCTCTTTGGGGAGGAGTAAGTTTATTGCTTACTGCCTGAGGCGCCTCTGTCGGAGAATGCCGACGAGGCTGCCCAGGCAATTTTTAAACCCCACTTTCCCGACCCTTGGGTCACATCTTACTTGTGGGAGTAAGATAAAAACTGGCCTTGTGCCTAACTCCTGGAGGGGAGTAAATCAATACTCGCTACTCGCATCCCTGTATAACAGAGAGTATTCAGTAAATCGCGTTGTTCCTGTTTATTTCCTTCGTACACAACATCTTGTCAGCTGAATTAAATGAAACGAATGTTTTCAATCATCCACGCATTAATGTCTTCGCTTTCTTTTCAGATTATACTGGTGGCAAAGTCATGGAATACATATACACCCAACCCAAATTACCTCAGCCTGTACAGAATTCCTACCATCCAGTCTTATCCGAAATGCATCTTCATCAGGGTAAAGAACAAATGATGCAGAATAATACACAAGTGCGTAAATCGGCTGAGATTTTTTCTAGTTTGTTTTTATTTTTTTTTGACACTTTGTATATTTTGTATAGTAAAAACTGAGCGTAGGTTTGTGATCGTCCACTTCTTTGCTCGATTTCGACACTTGTCGCAATCAGGTGCTCTCTGTAGCAAAAGAACTCTCTCTCCAAACAAAACCACAACTCTAGTTTAAAACAAGTAACACTGTTTTATTTTGAAAGGTGACAAGGTTAGTTCTCGAACGACAAACTTGCAATCGGAACTCTGAGCCGGACCAAATCAAGACATAAGACCAACTGAATACAAACAGTCCATCAGCTTAGGGCCAAAAGGCCCATCCATTTTTGAGCCCTACAGAAACCCAACTGACCTTCCTGTCTACTCTGCTAATATATGTGTGTGAGATAGAGAGTAGACCACTTGAAAAGGCTAAGCTATTTATCTATGGACATCAAAAAAAAAAAACTTACTGCCCAGGGTGCCCCGTGTCTAGAAAGATATTAACTTTTCTAAAACTCAAGTGGCTCGCAATCACAGCCTTCCTGATTTTCTTGGACTTCTGCGGCGCTGAAGATTTGGCATGAACAGAAAAGGGACATTAAATATTCCAATGCTCAAGTGGCTCGCAATCACAGCCTGGAACCTTGTATTCAAAAAGATATTACTATTTCAAAGACGTCAGCTCATTTCTTGTGTGGTCTCTCTTCTCTTAGCTAAATGTTTCTCCCATTGCAGGCCTGTCGTCCGCATGCATTGCAACTGTGCACTCCACTAAACATGCAGCATTGCACATGTTTACATAAACATGCAACATTGCACATGTTTACGTAAACATGCAACGTTGCACATGTTTACGTAAACATGCAACGTTGCACATGTTTACGTAAACATGCAACGTTGCACATGTTTACGTAAACATGCAACGTTGCACATGTTTACGTAAACATGCAACGTTGCACATGTTTACGTAAACATGCAACGTTGCACATGTTTACGTAAACATGCAACGTTGCACATGTTTACGTAAACATGTGCAATGTTGCATGTTTATGTAAATGTGCAACGTTGCGCATGTTTACGTAAACATGCAACGTTGCACGTGTTTACGTAAACATGCAACGTTGCACATGTTTACAAAACGAGAACTTCACATCGATTGTGTGATAGAAATCCTTACGTTGTATAAACCCTTTAATGTGGGCTGCAAATGTTACTCGTTTCTTGGGTCAGAGTTGACGATGCTTTCTGGATTCTTCTCATCTCTGACAGACAATCGTGAAACTCTTGTATTTATGGCAACAATGAAAATGCTTATAATTCAAAACCTGTTTCGTTAACGTCTGGATCCATTTTCTTTTTCTCTAAGCGGTAAACGTTACTATTGGCGACATAAAGATTTAAAAAAAAAAAAAAAAAAAATGGAAATGCAATTCAGAAATTAATCCAAAAGAATTTATTTTGGTTAACTTAACTCATGTGTGACGTATTTGCGTTGTGCTTGTTTTACAAATACTTCAATGGATTATGCTCCGATGAACTGGCTACTTTGGTGCCCCCCTCGATGTAAATTCAGTAGACCAACTCGACAATCAGCTAAATCCCATCCATTCACTGTGGAGGTCCCCAGATGCCGGAAAGCTTTCTACTCCAATAGCTACTTTCCTCGTTCTGCTGGCCTCTGGAAAATATCGTCTGATAAAGGTTTTATTCCCGAAATATTTAAGACGAAAGTATAATAATAAAATGAAAAAAGATTTTTTAAATTAAAAAAAAAAAAATTTTTAATTTATAAGTTAGCATCGTATGTATGGCTTCTAACAGTTTTATTGCTAAATTTTCAAAATACAAATTTAGAAGCTGCTTCAAATAATAAGTTTCAGTATAAGCTGTTTTGTCCTATTACTATTGTTAAGTGTGACGAATGTTTTCACCGCGATTAAAAACACGATCATCAGCGCATTTTACTGACGCTCATCAGCTGTCGGGCATTTTATCTTTATACTATTATGTTCGCACCAACTTTAAGTGAGATTATATTGCTTGTGTGTTTTGTTTACATTTGCGCTACTGATTGCAAAGAGAACTCTATTCTAATTAAGGAGAATAATGTTTTACACTAAGTGAATTGCAATTATGTTGTAACAATTTCTTTTTAATTTATTATTTTCTCGTTAACAGCATGATAGCTTTCATATGAAAGATCTGCAAGACGGTTTACGGGCGTTATTGCCCAACATCAACATCAGCTTTGGTGCTCCTCTACAACAACAACAACCACCACCACAACCACAACACCCACACCAACAACCTCCACAGCAGCAACAACCACAACAGCAGCAACCACCCCTTTCCTCCAGTTCGGCCTGTACAGGACAACAGCAAACACAAAACAACCCCACACCAAAAAGTAAGTACGCGATAAGCAATTCTGAGCACATGTAATTTCTAATTGGTATAAGTTTTAGACCGGAATTGAGAGGGGGGCAAAGCTTATAGTGTGTGTGAGTAAGTAAAAAAGTCTTCTAATTTTGTTGTCACCATTGACATGCGGTTGTGAACCCCCTCCCCCCAAACCTATCGGCATCCATCTTTTATTTTGACTCATTCTTTTCTTTCCTCTTTGTGGTTTCAGGTAACTTTTCTCATATGCCAGATAATCCCCACTGGATGAAATCCATCCAACAACTTACAGAATTTGATTCCCAAGGTCACAATCACAGACTTCCTTTTGTACAGCAGTTTCCTGTTCGAGGTTTGTCACAATTTCACCATTTTTTTTTCTACATTTTTTGTTTCTACATTTTTTTTTTTCTTCATATTTTTTTCTTCATATTTTTTTTTTCTTCATATTTTTTTTTTCTTCATATTTTTTTTTTCTTCATATTTTTTTTTTCTTCATATTTTTTTCTTCATATTTTTTTTTTCTTCATATTTTTTTTTTCTTCATATTTTTTTTTTTCTTCATATTTTTTTTTTCTTCATATTTTTTTTTCTTTTTTTTTCATATTTTTTTTCTACATTTTTTTTCTTCTACATTTTTTTTTTTTTCTACATTTTTTTTCTTCATTTTTTTTTTTTTTTTTTTTAATTTTTTTTTTCATATTTTTTTTTTCTTATTTTTTTCACATTATTTTTTTTTCACTTCATTTATTTTTTTTCACTTCATTTATGTTTTTTTCACTTCATTTATTTTTTTTCACTTCATTTATTTTTTTTTCACTTCATTCATTTTTTTTTCACTTCATTTATTTTTTTTTCACTTCATTCATTTTTTTTTCACTTCATTCATTTTTTTTTCACTTCACTTCATTCATTTATTTTTTTTTCACTTCAGTTTTTCTTTTCTTCAGGTTTTCTCTATTTTTTTTTCTATTTTTTTATTTTTCTCTTTTTTTTTCTTTCCTCTCCCCCCCCCCCCCTCCCCTCCCTCCCTCATATTTCTTCCTATTGTTTTCTCCATTTTTCACCCTTAAATCTGTTTTACCTCTCAGGGCTAAGTTTTAAAATAACAATTAAAAAAAAAAAAAAAAAAAAATATAAAACTTTTTTTTAATTTTAAAACAAAGATTTTTCCCATCCCTACCCCCCCCCCCCATTTTGGGATTTCTGAGGTAAGTATTAATATTTTAGATTATTCAGACTACTCTTCTCGTCTTTGTTGTGAATATAACAACCAAAATGAGACGAATCATCCGAATCAGGATTTGTTCTGTCAAACTTTCTTCAAAATTAATTTCTCTCTGTCTCCCGTACGCGCACACGTTATTTTCATTCACATTTTTTTGCTTATCTTTGTCTTTTCCTCAGGTGCTGGCTGGGTACAACAGACTCACAACCCACCCCCGGGCTTTCATACACAGATCCGACCCCCGACTCAAACTACAGAACCACATAAAGTAACTGAGGGTGAGTACAAGTTTTCTGTTTATTTTACTCGGACACGTAAGAATTTTACCTCCGAAGATTGTTCTTTTTCGTTTAACATGTCCCTTCCACATCAGATGTGGGTTGCACAAAGTGATTTTCTCCATGAATGTCTATCATTTATGTTTCGATGTGCTGTTGCTTGAGGTCATGAATGTCTATCATTTATGTTGGTTTCGATGTGCCGTTGCTTGAGGTCATCTTTGACCGAGTCATTCCAAGTCTTTCTCAGCCTGTATATGTGTGCATCTGTTCATTCAACCAGAGCTTCGTTCAACATGTCCATACCACCGTAGGTGATTGCAACGCAGAGCTGACTCCAGTCTAGGCATCTTCACCCTAAATAGCAGGGAGTCAGAACTAACTCTGTCGTTAAGGTACACACCAAATCCACCGAACCCTAACCGTGGGATTCCAGCATTCACTTGCATGAAAATGGCTCAACGAACATTTACGCTGTTCTAACTTGACTCCGAGTGACAAGTGTGAGTGAACGACGGGTTAGATGGAAAGAAGCTCACAAAAATTGCACCGTGCGATCCGTACACGCAAGATCGAACTTAATTCACATCTATCGTCGGCACAGATCATATCGCAGCCAAGATAGCAAAAATGAGTCCACAACTTTCAACTTCTGCAGACCATCCGTAGAGGACGTATTTTTTAATTTGAACGAGAAGTATTAGCACGTTTTCAACAGGAATGAATCCTCCTCGCAGTCTACTGCACCTCCTGTGAACCCAATGACGACAGCGTGTGCAGAATACAGAGTTACTGCCAACGCCAAATCTGCAAACTCCGCAAGGAAACTTAACAAATCGTTCGTCAGTAAAATTGAACATATGTGAACTCGATGCAACCTCAAGAGTGAAGGTGGCATGGGTGACATTTCGGAAGCTGTTGCCTCTGACAGCATCATGTGCTATTCCGTCCGGGGTAAGTTGTATAGCAGCTGTGTCAGGAGCGTTTTGTTATATGGGAGTGAAGGCTGGGCTCTCACCCGGTCCTCTCTCGTGTGACTGCAGCGCAATGACAGATGCATGATTGAATCGCTGGAAGGTTGGTCAGCCAAGAAAAATTTCAAAGCAAGTGACTGGACAAAACCGTTTAGTGGAATTTGGTTACAATTGACACCTTTTGAATCAATTTTGTAGATCAACCCAAAGTTTGACGCCCTGAGGACAAATTCATCAGCAAGCTGGTGATCCTAATCACACCAGCTGATTGCTTGCCCTTGCATTTTCGCTATTCATTGCTGGAACCGGGAATGGCTGTAGTATGCCGGGGACTCAACTGGCAACCGTCGTGTGTGGACCGCCGTGACCTGGTGACCTCATTTGGTGCTGCCGCTGCAACCCACGCGAGGTGAATGCCGTTACAAGTTAGATCAGCACAAACAAGATTATCGAATAGATGTTGTCCAACTTTTGAAATCTGCGATATTCCGTTGAGAATGAAGATAATTGCATCTACACTCGTGCGGTAGAATGTGCGGCTTGATTCCCTCGACTCTTCATTCAGACATTCGTTGTCCTATCTATTAATCTATTAATCAATCTTGTTATTTGACGTCGAACTAGTATCGAAACATTCCGGACCGAATGAACAAGGGTCTAAACTTTTGGTACGCTCCTAGATCTTCATGCAAAAAAAACTTCATCTTTTTACGTCTCTGAT
>OY744546.1:5812868-5847868 GCA_963556195.1 Sepiola atlantica
CATTTTTTTCTCGCATTTCTGATTATGCGTTGAATCAGCGCCATTTTTTTCGTCTTTCATTTACAAGACTTGCGTAAAAGAGGAGATAAATCTGCCTTTTTACGTAGCTCTTGTAAAAAAGACGCATAATAGCTTAAAATGGCGTTGATTCAACATATCGGAAATATGAGAAAGAAATGAATTTTATTTTTTATTAAAATTCTACTCGATAATTTTCCGTAATTTTTGATGTACACTAATATTTTTCACTGATTGCTAAGTATATCCATAAGTTTTGCCAGTTTTATTTCTAACTGCCATATTTCGCATGTATCTTAATTTTTTTTTTTTTTTTTGTAGATAAGGTATATAAATTGTATTGAGACATGAACTATTTCGCATATTATGCAATCATTATTTTTATCATGTCAGATATCCCCCTTACACACACACATACATCCTAACCCCTACACACACACACACACACACCACTTGCCTTTTTTTTTTTTTTTTACTGAATAATTCTGGCCATGCTTTATTTTTATTTTTTTTTTATCAAGATGTTTTGTTGGGTATGGCTTCATCCTTCTCTCCTGGATACATATGGATTTAATAAAACAAAATTGTTATATTATTTATTATATTATTATTATTATTATAAAAGACATGTTTAATACAAAAAAAAAAAAATTAAAAAATTCCCTATTATAAAAATGTAATCATGGTTATACACGTCATCCGCTTTCTCGATGGATTCTTGTCTGGATTTTTAAGCTCTCAACATGACTGTGTGGTTAAGCTTAAAGAATTTAAAAAAAAAAAAAAATGCTTCTTGAACTGAATTCTGTATCAGTTTTACTTTTTCTTTTTTTTTTTCTAACAAGGAAAGGAAAGAAAAAAAAAATGGATGTTTGTTTTTGGAAAATACTAACCGTAAAAAATAAATAATAAAAAACAAAACAAAACAACAACAATAAACAAATCAAAATTCTTTGGATTAAAAAAAAAAAAAAAACATATTCTTTCCCCCCCCTCCCCTCCTCTTCCCCTCCCCCCTCCCCTCCTCTTCCCCTCCCTTTTGATTTGAGAATGACCAAATGGTTTTGTTGTATTTGGCTAAGAAGGTGGATCAGCATTGTACCCTCCTCCTCCCCCACACACCCCGCCTTTCTCTCTTTAGGGATCTCTCTTTCTCTCTTAACTCTCTCCCGTACTGTTATGTGGATGGATGCAACTGGCACTATGTGTCGGGTGGGAGGGACTAATATTGATAGGGATGGATGACAGCAGTTGTTGCTAGGGCAACTCAACTATTGGGATTGGGAAAGGGGTGGGGGGGGTCGTTAAAAGAAAGAAAACTGCTGTGTGATGGCTGTTATCTGAAAATGACAGTTGCAGACTTTGGTTTTCAGGATGTCTTTGTGATTTATCAAAGAAAAGGCTTTTTTAAATCTTAGCTCCAAATTTCTTGGTGACTCAAAAAAAAAAAAAAAAAAAAGTGACCATTAAAAGAATAATAAAGGCCATAATATCAGTTGGAAAAAATTTAAAAAAATTCTTTGTTGTTTTCTTATTTATTAGCTGTTCCAACCCGGCAATGCCCGGTAGTTTTTTTTGTTGTTTTTGTTTTTTAAATTTATTTATATATTTTTTCATGGAAATCTCTCCAGACAAACCATGAAACCACTTTAGCTAAAAAGAAGGAAAGATGATTAACCCCTTCAGTCCCCTGGTCTAATGTATTTTTTGTTTCAGTACAACGGGGCATAACTCTGTATTGACAAATACAGAGTTATGCCCCTTTTTGTTCTGTAATACGATTAGGTGGGTTCCTCTATCCCCACGGCATGTTGACGGCATTCACTGGTTTTGGTGCTGATGTGACCATCAAGCTTGCTTTCATCTCTTTATGTCGCTGTTCTGTTCTTCTCAATAACCGCTTTTACGAATGTCGGCAAAAAAAAAAAAGCTACATCAACAAATACAATTGACGTTTAAAAAATCTGAGGGTTTTATTTGTTCTTCAGACATGTACACACTTAACAACCTCACACCCCAATCTGCTTACTGTGCCATAAACGTCACAGCCAGGACACGTAGCTTCCGTCTAAGCTGACAGACTTGGTAGGCAGTCACATAGAGATGGTGTCTCGGTAAAAGCACTGGTCCCCCGTCACGTCACTGAGGTTGTTTGAGGAAGGGCATCTGGACTAAAAAATTTTGCCGCAATTAAGGAAATGCCTTCTAAAGAAAACCTGAAATGTGACAGATTATGTAGCTTAAATAAAGACCTGGCCAGAGATAGGTTAGTTTGGAAGTCAATTTTCTAAAAACCGTCCAACACATGTCAGCATGTAAAACAGACATTAAACCGATGATGATGGAAGACTTAATTTCAAAAGAAATATCATTAACAGTAAATTATACATTCCTTGGCATTTTAGCTAGGAGCAAAGTGTAGTATCTGTTCCGATGGATACTACACCCCATAAACTGGTATTGTCTTGGCCTTCGGGGCTTGATTTTACGCCGGTCTATGGGTCAGTCCTGTGCAGTTCTAGGAGGTCCACCTTCCCAGGCTTTGCCTCCCCTCTTTGGAGAGGAGTAAGTTTATTGCTTACTGCCTGAGGCGCCCCTACCGGGGAATGCCGACAGGGCTGCCTAGGCAATTTTTAATGCTCACTTTTTCGGGCACTGGCTTTTCAAACCCCTCTTTCCCGACCCGACCTTGGGTCACATCTTACTTGTGGGAGTAAGACTGGCCTTGTGCCTAACCTCCTGGAGAGGCGGTAAATAAAAACATTCCTTTGCATTTTAGCTAGGAGCAAACTGTAGTATCTGTTCTGATGTTACACTTAGTCTATTCTGTCCTCGGTCAGAGAAGTCCTTAGAGACTGAGTCAATTTTTAAAAATTTTGTTGCAATCCAGAGTGCCCCCTTTTGTGGAGCTGGATTTTCCCTACATTAAAAACCAACCTTGTGTCTAACTTTGCCCACGTGGGGAGGAAAGTAAATGGGAGCAGTAAGCTATACAGATTGACGAAGAAAGCCCGGCGGAATTTCCAGTGTCTCGCGAGTATTCGTTAAAGTGAAAACTTGTCTCCGATAAATAATTCCGACCTGGAAAAAATATTTTCTGGAAGAAATTAAACCAAATTACATTTTATTGTTAACAACCTGATGCATAAAACAAAATAGCATGAATCTGGATCAAATATTGATTTTATTTATTTTTTTATTTATTTTTTTTAATTAAAAAAAAAAAAGAAAAAAAAAAAGGTTATTGATTGGAAAATCGAAAACAGATCAACTTTACTTTGTTGCTTGCTGCACTGACCGACACCTCTTCCCCCCCCCCCCCTGATTGGCCTGGGATGCAGGGAAACTATTTTAGTTTTGACTTTTTATTTATCTGCACATATACTACACAACTTCTATTATTTTCTTCAATCGAAACTATGAGTTATCTCCCTTGCTGTTTTTTATTTTCCCATGATTATTGGTCCCCCGATTTATAAAATCGGGCGACTTATGTTTTGAGGCATGTCCGTCCGTCCAGATTTTTTTCCGCAACCATCCATTGAATTTCTCTGAAATTTTGCATGAAGTTGTAACTTTGGTCAGGTTAGAAAGTGACATTCTCCAATTTTTGAAATAAAATCTGGTTAGCACCCCCAGAGCGTCAAAAGGCCCAAAATGGCAAAAAATGACATTTTTTTGCCCCATAACTTTTCATCCATCCATTCAATTTCTCTGAAACTTGGCCAAAATGTAGAGGCAATTGTTCTGGATATAAAATTAGCATCCTTGACATAAGAAAAATTCTGGTTTGCGCCCCCAGAGGGTCAAAAATGCCCCAAATTGCCCAAATTTATTGCATTTTACACTCGCCACATCGAGTCACATACCGAGGGGGACCACGCACGCGCGGCTTGTTTAAAAATGTTTCATAATAGCAGTCGTCGTAAACTTGTTGCACTGGACTGAGTAATAGCTAAGTACATTATTATATTGCCAATAACACAATACAACAATAACAAATAAAAATTAGTCCTGTAAGCCTAATTGCTATATGGGTTTGACTTTGAAAATTTGACGAAATAACTTTTGTCTGTTAGATAAAACTTGCCCCAAATGCCTTTTCTTTTTTTTTTTTTTTTTTCTTTTTCTTCTCTCTCTGATTCGTCTTTTTATGGCCTTCAATTCTTGAAAAAAATCCTTCCCTCCAAATGTTTGAAAGGCGAGAAGCCAGAAGAACATGTTCAGAAAAGCATCTGTGGAATGGACTTAATCAACGTCCAGTAAACAACCCTCGTTTAGTCCCACACTGTCTACCAAGCTCCAACGCCTATCCCATTGCCGCAATGTTGCATCCCTGTGCTTGTCTAAAATAATGATGCAGACATGTTGAGTAATAACGCATAAGACGTCACGGAGAGGCTAAGGGCATGACCCCGCAATAATGAAGAAAAGCCGAAGACTAGATAGATTGTCAATTAGGTTAAAAGAACAACAGAAATGAATCGGTGACCTTTGTGTTCATTTTAGAGTATGATGTCGTAAAAAAAAAAAACGACTCGGTAACCTTTAAAAGAGTCAGGTGCACGAGGCCAGAAGAAGAAGGCACCTGAAGTGCTAAGTCAGAAATTAAAACGGCGGTTTTAAACGAAGGAAGAAGGAGTGCTTATGGAGCAGGGATGGTTAGGAGAATATAAAGAAAAACTTGTCGTGGGTCAGTTCCGAAGAGAGGTACCCCCACCACAGTCGAACTGCCATAATCAACTGGTGTGGGGATCACAAGTCTTCCCTAGATTCCGGGAGCAGACTGCTACAAAACGTATTGTCGTGTTTCCTTCTAGATTGGAAAGTAAATTACTCTGCCTGGTTTTCATGAAAATAACCTACGTTGGGTAGAGTCGAAAATAAACCGCCGTCAAGGTAAAGAAAGAGGTGTCTTCGTAAGACAAGGGAAAGAACAATAATGACAAAAGACTTTTGCTAACAAAGAAATATTTAATTATATATATGTGTATACCCAACTTACACCAGCTGGTGGTGAAGAATAAAGAAACAGTTCCTCCAGCACGTCATTGTCTCAATCGTTGTTTTGTTTGATGCTACCGTGTCCCCCGAAGGAACGGGTATTGCAACACTTTTTTCTACAAGTACTTCAATGGAATGTGCTCCGACGAACTTATTGCACTAAACGTAAATACTCCCGACAAATCTGACAAGCAGCAAAATCCCACCCCTTCACTCTAGTGGTCTCTAGATACGGCAAAACTTTCTACTCTAATAGCTTCTTTTCTTGGAACACTTGGAATTCTCTCTCTGTTTCCCTGACTGTACCAACATGTAGAAATTCTAATGTGACCAAATATCTCGCTGCACAACTCCCCACTTATGATGCCCTCTGTAAGTCTAAAAGAATTTTTAAATCCTTAAGGACTATTGTAACCTTGTTTCTTTTGTACATTTAGTGTATATGAATTTTCATCTTAACCCTATTAAGGGCATATGATTTCAGTAGACTGACATTTATCATGGAATATATATAGACATCAATTGTCAGTCCTGTTTGGACGACACAGTGAGATTACTTAAGAATCATCAGCTGTTAATCCGTGGACATAAAAACTGATTGACCAGGAAGGTCCATTATCCGAGGTGGGTATAAATTCATTAAAATATAGTAGCTTTTTTTTTTCTTTTTCTCAGCATGTACCTTTTGCTTTTAAGGAGCCAATTTTTTTTTTTTTTTTTTTTGTCTGTTCAAAACCAGAGTCAAATATTTTTCACGTCACGGGTCTTTCATACATCTATACGCCATTGCTTGATGCGCATCTACACAAACTGACTATTGGCCATTATTAATAATAATAGGTAGTCCATCGAGGTCAACAGTTTCGGTTTCTTTACTCGTTCATCTGCAACCCACTTACTCAAACGGCAAATTTCCTTTCGCTCGGAATGTATATACGAGGGTGGTCGCTAGAAAAGCGGGAAATTTGTCAAACATAATTTATTTTTACAAAGAATAACTTTTATGAAGTTTTTCAAAAACTAATATTATAAAACACTCACAGATGCTCAAAATGTCGTCCGTGCAAATCGAAGAAGTGAACAAGTCGGACGCAATGAAATTTAAACAAAATAAAATTCAAACAATAAAACTTACAGCCTCAAAGTTGCCGCTTTTCAAGCGACCACCCTGTATATATATCGCTGTAATCCTGGATGGACCGCAAAGTGGGCCCGCTTGAGGAGTATCAGGGGGGGGGGGGGAATATTTGGAACAAAATGTAGTATCTGTTCTGATGCTATACTTAATGTTACATTCAGTGAAGTTCTTCGAGACCGAGTCAATTTTTTAAATTTTTGTTGCAATCCAGAGTTCCGCTTTTTGGGGAGCTGGATTTTCCCCATGTTAAAAACCAACCTTGTGTCTCTTCAGGTGCTTGTACAAAAGCAAGGAATTCCCAAATTTTTACACTTTTATTGTCATTAAGGGTATGACTACATATCAACCAAACCATTTCATTATCACATCACTACAGTATAAATCTCTATGCATGAGTGGATGAAGTGTGTGAGGTGCGCTGAAGAAAAATTCCTACCAGTAAAATACATAGCCCTGTTGTGTTCGCATACCCTTAATGACAATAAAAGTTTAAAAATTTGGGAATTTCCTTTAGCCTTGTGTCTCTACAGGTGCTTGTTTGGTCGCAAGTGGTAATTCATAGTTTTTACATGCCAGCATATAAAACGGACGTTAAACCGATGATGATGATAATGAAAACAACACAAAATACTACAGCAAAACAGATTTGTACATTAAAATTAGCAAGGATGCCTTACGCACTCAGAATCTCAGATAGTTCGTTCGTGTAGATATCCAAGGCACTAGGGGAAGGGGGCACGGTAGACCAAATAAGACCGGGTTTGAGTGTATAAGAAGTAATCTGACTGATATCAACCCTTTGAATTGAAAAGCTGTTGTTAGATGCTGCCTGGTGTTGCCCACTACCCCGGAGTCCCGGACATTTTTTTCTTTTCTTTTTTTCTTCTTAACTTTAATTCACTCCAAATAAGGTATATTGCCACTGAGATGTAAGAGGCTACTATGAATTAGAGGCCAGATTCATAGGGGGCATCCTAAATGGGGAGTTGTGAAGCAAGACGTTTGTTCACATTACATTTAAATTTCTGCATGTTGGTACAGTCGGGGAAACGGAGAGCAGGGAGGGAATTCCAAAGGCAAGCAGTTTAAGGAAATAAGCTTTTACAGTAGAAATCTTTCCGGCATTTGGTGACTTCTACAACGAAGGGGTGGGATTTTGCTGTTTGTCAAGTCGGCCGGTCGGTCGGTGATGTTTACGTCAAGGGGATACAAGTGCAGTATGTTCAGCAGAGCACGTTCCGTGGAAGTACTTGTAAAACAAACACCGGGATGTGATGAGACAGTGGCTGGAGTTTGGTAGACAGTGTGGGACCTATTAGATTAGAGGCTCTTTTTGGGGACCCTGTCTAAGAGGGAGAGACTAGTAAATGGTGCACCAGATGTGACAACAATACTCCATGCATGGGCGAATGGTGGCTTTGTAGAGATATAGGATACTGGCAGGCGTGAAAATTTTTTTTCTAGCACGGTAAAGGGAGCCCACTTTCTTTGCAGCAGCCTTGGCAATGTCTTCTATGTATTTGTTCCAATTCATGTTTCCTGTCAATGTTAAGCTGAGTAGCTTAAATGATGGACTCTCAGGTAGAGCGCTGTTAGCCATGGCAATCAGTGATTGAAAAGGTTTCTTGTAATTTTTAAAGGAGATCATTCAGTTTTACTATTTATGACCCAATTCCATTAGTTTTCTAAGGATACATCCATTGCCATGGCTATGTGTGCGTTCGTTTTGCCTACATGTCGAAAATAGAGTGTGATGTCATCAGCAAATATACCCATCTCGGACACAATGGCATCAGGAAAATCGTTTATGAAAATCCAAAATAATAAAGATCCAAGAAACGACCCCTGCGGCACACCCGTATTAATGTCATGGACAACCTGGATCTTTCTTTTGGCTAAGAAGGATCTGATTGTTAAATATTCGTCCAGTAATACTGTATGAATTAATTTTCATGAGATGACCTCCATGCCAGGCTTCAGATATATCAAGCACTATCGCCTAGCTTCACCGGCCTTGTCCAGTGAATGGTGTATCTGCTCAGAGATGACCATTAGGATATACACAGTAGAATAGGCTTGCCTAAATCCATACTGTTGGTCAGAAAGAAGTTTAGCATTAACTAGGTGGTGGACTCTCACTAGATTAATTAATGATGCAATGACTTTAATGAAGAGCGGGAAGAGACTGATGGGGCGATAATTTTACAACTCAGTTCTTTCCCTAGAATTTTTGAGCACTGGTATCACAGAGGTAATTTTCCAGGTATTAGGGAAGTAAGATTCGGCAAGGCATTTGTTTGGGGAGGATAGGGGCCATCTCAGCAAAGCATTTTTTTTATTGCTATAGCAGGGATAAGATCAGGACTACATGCTTTGGAGATGTCAGAGTTTTTTATGATATCCTAAACATGGGAAGAGGCATTAACTAGGTGGTGGACTCTCACTAGATTAATTAATTATGCAATGACTTTAATGAAGAGCGGGAAGAGACTGATGGGGCGATAATTTTACAACTCAGTTCTTTCCCTAGAATTTTTGAGCACTGGTATCACAGAGGTAATTTTCCAGGTATTAGGGAAGTAAGATTCGGCAAGGCATTTGTTTTGAGAGGATAGGAGCCATCTCAGCAAAGCATTTTTTTTATTGCTATAGCAGGGATAAGATCAGGACTACATGCTTTGGAGATGTTAGAGTTTTTTATGATATCCTAAACATGGGAAGAGGTGATGATCAGATCATTGAGTGTGGCTTCATTCGACAGTTGGAAGTTTGGGAGGGAGTGGTTTGTGAAGTCCAAGGTAGAGTTCAAGGCGAACCGCTGGGCGAATGAGAAAGAGAGAGAGAGAGAGCGGATAAGAAAGAGAGAGAGAGAGAGAGAGAGAGCGGATGAGAAAGAGAGAGAGAGAGAGAGAGCGGATGAGAAAGAGAGAGAGAGAGAGAGAGCGGATGAGAAAGAGAGAGAGAGAGAGAGAGCGGATGAGAAAGAGAGAGAGAGAGAGCGGATGAGAAAGAGAGAGAGAGCGAGCGGATGAGAAAGAGAGAGAGAGAGAGAGCGGATGAGAAAGAGAAAGAGAGAGAGAGAGAGCGGATGAGAAAGAGAGAGAGATCGAGCGGATGAGAAAGAGAGAGAGAGAGCGGATGAGAAAGAGAGAGAGAGAGAGCGGATGAGAAAGAGAGAGAGATCGAGCGGATGAGAAAGAGAGAGAGAGCGAATGAGAAAGAGAGAGAGAGCGAATGAGAAAGAGAGAGAGAGAGAGTGAATGAGAAAGAGATAGGGTGCAAAAACATAAGGTGAGAAAGAGGGTGAAAAAGAGAAAGCGAAAGAGCAGCGATTAGGTTAGAAAGAAAGAGAAGTAGCAACCGAGAGGATAAGAAAGCAGAGATCGATAAGAATTAAAAAGGGCCAACGGGCGAGAGGGTGGAGAGAACGAGAGTGAGAATGAGAGACAAAACAACGCAAAGATAGAAACGTAGGGAAAGAAAGAGGGAAAGGCCGAAAAGAGAAAAAGTAGGGAGGCGAGAGAGACAGAGACAAAAGTAGTGAAAGAGAGAGACAGAGACAAAAGTAGTGAAAGAGAGAGACAGAGACAAAAGTAGTGAAAGAGAGAGACAGAGACAAAAGTAGTGAAAGAGAGAGACAGAGACAAAAGTAGTGAAAGAGAGAGACAGAGACAAAAGTAGTGAAAGAGAGAGACAGAGACAAAAGTAGTGAAAGAGAGAGACAGAGACAAAAGTAGTGAAAGAGAGAGACAGAGACAAAAGTAGTGAAAGAGAGAGACAGAGACAAAAGTAGTGAAAGAGAGAGACAGAGACAAAAGTAGTGAAAGAGAGAGACAGAGACAAAAGTAGTGAAAGAGAGAGACAGAGACAAAAGTAGTGAAAGAGAGAGACAGAGACAAAAGTAGTGAAAGAGAGAGACAGAGACAAAAGTAGTGAAAGAGAGAGACAGAGACAAAAGTAGTGAAAGAGAGAGACAGAGACAAAAGTAGTGAAAGAGAGAGACAGAGACAAAAGTAGTGAAAGAGAGAGACAGAGACAAAAGTAGTGAAAGAGAGAGACAGAGACAAAAGTAGTGAAAGAGAGAGACAGAGACAAAAGTAGTGAAAGAGAGAGACAGAGACAAAAGTAGTGAAAGAGAGAGACAGAGACAAAAGTAGTGAAAGAGAGAGACAGAGACAAAAGTAGTGAAAGAGAGAGACAGAGACAAAAGTAGTGAAAGAGAGAGACAGAGACAAAAGTAGTGAAAGAGAGAGACAGAGACAAAAGTAGTGAAAGAGAGAGACAGAGACAAAAGTAGTGAAAGAGAGAGACAGAGACAAAAGTAGTGAAAGAGAGAGACAGAGACAAAAGTAGTGAAAGAGAGAGACAGAGACAAAAGTAGTGAAAGAGAGAGACAGAGACAAAAGTAGTGAAAGAGAGAGACAGAGACAAAAGTAGTGAAAGAGAGAGACAGAGACAAAAGTAGTGAAAGAGAGAGACAGAGACAAAAGTAGTGAAAGAGAGAGACAGAGACAAAAGTAGTGAAAGAGAGAGACAGAGACAAAAGTAGTGAAAGAGAGAGACAGAGACAAAAGTAGTGAAAGAGAGAGACAGAGACAAAAGTAGTGAAAGAGAGAGACAGAGACAAAAGTAGTGAAAGAGAGAGACAGAGACAAAAGTAGTGAAAGAGAGAGACAGAGACAAAAGTAGTGAAAGAGAGAGACAGAGACAAAAGTAGTGAAAGAGAGAGACAGAGACAAAAGTAGTGAAAGAGAGAGACAGAGACAAAAGTAGTGAAAGAGAGAGACAGAGACAAAAGTAGTGAAAGAGAGAGACAGAGACAAAAGTAGTGAAAGAGAGAGACAGAGACAAAAGTAGTGAAAGAGAGAGACAGAGACAAAAGTAGTGAAAGAGAGAGACAGAGACAAAAGTAGTGAAAGAGAGAGACAGAGACAAAAGTAGTGAAAGAGAGAGACAGAGACAAAAGTAGTGAAAGAGAGAGACAGAGACAAAAGTAGTGAAAGAGAGAGACAGAGACAAAAGTAGTGAAAGAGAGAGACAGAGACAAAGGTAGTGAAAGAGAGAGACAGAGACAAAGGTAGTGAAAGAGAGAGACAGAGACAAAGGTAGTGAAAGAGAGAGACAGAGACAAAGGTAGTGAAAGAGAGAGACAGAGACAAAGGTAGTGAAAGAGAGAGACAGAGACAAAGGTAGTGAAAGAGAGAGACAGAGACAAAGGTAGTGAAAGAGAGAGACAGAGACAAAGGTAGTGAAAGAGAGAGACAGAGACAAAGGTAGTGAAAGAGAGAGACAGAGACAAAGGTAGTGAAAGAGAGAGACAGAGACAAAGGTAGTGAAAGAGAGAGACAGAGACAAAAGTAGTGAAAGAGAGAGACAGAGACAAAAGTAGTGAAAGAGAGAGACAGAGACAAAAGTAGTGAAAGAGAGAGACAGAGACAAAAGTAGTGAAAGAGAGAGACAGAGACAAAAGTAGTGAAAGAGAGAGACAGAGACAAAAGTAGTGAAAGAGAGAGACAGAGACAAAAGTAGTGAAAGAGAGAGACAGAGACAAAAGTAGTGAAAGAGAGAGACAGAGACAAAAGTAGTGAAAGAGAGAGACAGAGACAAAAGTAGTGAAAGAGAGAGACAGAGACAAAAGTAGTGAAAGAGAGAGACAGAGACAAAAGTAGTGAAAGAGAGAGACAGAGACAAAAGTAGTGAAAGAGAGAGACAGAGACAAAAGTAGTGAAAGAGAGAGACAGAGACAAAAGTAGTGAAAGAGAGAGACAGAGACAAAAGTAGTGAAAGAGAGAGACAGAGACAAAAGTAGTGAAAGAGAGAGACAGAGACAAAAGTAGTGAAAGAGAGAGACAGAGACAAAAGTAGTGAAAGAGAGAGACAGAGACAAAAGTAGTGAAAGAGAGAGACAGAGACAAAGGTAGTGAAAGAGAGAGACAGAGACAAAGGTAGTGAAAGAGAGAGACAGAGACAAAGGTAGTGAAAGAGAGAGACAGAGACAAAGGTAGTGAAAGAGAGAGACAGAGACAAAGGTAGTGAAAGAGAGAGACAGAGACAAAGGTAGTGAAAGAGAGAGACAGAGACAAAGGTAGTGAAAGAGAGAGACAGAGACAAAGGTAGTGAAAGAGAGAGACAGAGACAAAGGTAGTGAAAGAGAGAGACAGAGACAAAGGTAGTGAAAGAGAGAGACAGAGACAAAAGTAGTGAAAGAGAGAGACAGAGACAAAAGTAGTGAAAGAGAGAGACAGAGACAAAAGTAGGGAGGCGAGAGAGACAGAGACAAAAGTAGTGAAAGAGAGAGACAGAGACAAAAGTAGTGAAAGAGAGAGACAGAGACAAAAGTAGTGAAAGAGAGAGACAGAGACAAAAGTAGTGAAAGAGAGAGACAGAGACAAAAGTAGTGAAAGAGAGAGACAGAGACTAAAGTAGTGAAAGAGAGAGATAAAAAAAAAAAGCAGTTCAGCTTTATTAGTTTCTGTTTAAGCGACATCGTTGCGGTTGGACAACGGGGGGAACTGTTGATTGTGCATTATTCACCACACATAGATTTTCCAGAGATCACGAGTTCCTAATTTTTTGCGACTGCATGCGTTTTCTTAGTTGCATCGATAACATTCTTACAATGATTTCTTGATGCCATAAATTTTTGTCTATTTGTACTTGACTTATGGCAGTTGAATTGGTGGAATGCTTGCTGCCTATGCGCAATAGCAGCTGTGCAGGTCAAAGTGAACCATTGGGTAGAGTGAGGGCTGCTATAGAATTTCCGCGTGGGGACATGTGTTTCTATGCCTGCTTTGACCCCAGTCAGTTACCTCATTTGCGCACCGTTCAGCAGGGAGAGAAAGTTTCACTTTATGGGGCATCTCTGATGAATTCCCAATCAACCCGTTTGTAGCATGTCGTCATTTTGAGTAATGGCTCGTCGGCTTGGGGTCGAAAGTTTAGTGTGATATAAACAAATATTGCAAGATGATCAGCATCTGTCACACATGCCTCAGTATAGGTAAGAATAGGTCGTGAAGTGAGGTTTGCTGGTCCTCATGATCTTGGAGGCGGGTCAGGAAAGTCACTGTTTGTGAAAGCGAATGTGCAATAGAGAAACTGTGCGTACTGTTACCATCTGTGTCTGTATAGCTCCAGAGACCAAGTTAATTTCTGTGGCGGATATTAAAATCCTCAAATACTTGTATTTATACTATCAGATACATGGACGAGTAGGGTATGGTCCTGGGTCGAAAGAGATGTGTGCGTTCACTTAGCTTGTTGTGCCGGTCCAAGATTGTTGTTCGATTCCAACACCAGCCGCAGTGTTAACCGTGTAATCTCAGTGTCAGTGCTGCAACGGAAGAATTCTCCCTCCGAACAAATAACGGAGGTTTATTTTTTTTAGGTTACACTGGTACTGGTTTCTGAACAACAGAAATTTTTGCCCGACCAAATCAAAACGCAAGTCCCAGGTCCCATCCTGCTTGAAAAGACACACAGACCTAAATCCTGTCAGCCTCCAGAGAACCAAACTGCCTCTGTGACACCCAGAGGGCCTAAACTAACCCACCTCTTGTGTCATTCTCCTGGAATATATGTACTTTTGACCGGAAATCTTAGATTCCGGTCTTTTTTGCAGTCATCCCAATTCCACCAACCAGATATTTACTTAGGATAACGGCTAGCCAGTGTTCACTTAAAAGTGCTTATCTGCAGACAATCTAGAAACATTATTTTTTTCAGAGTCTTCATCTCTCAGCATGAACTCTCATTCAAAGAGACACTTATTTTTTACAAAGAGAAATCCAATTCTGTCGAATCCAAAACCAAAGACATCTTACAATTCGTTCCGTACCCCACCTCCTCTATTGGCTGAACATTTTTCACCTACAGAGAGGTTGCTATTCGTATGCACTGCAAACATGCAACCCACTAAACATGCATCACAAACATGCAAAGAACTAAACATGCATCATAAACATGCAACACACTAAACATGCATCACAAACATGCAACCCACTAAACATGCATCACAAACATGCAACACACTAAACATGCATCACAAACATGCAACACACTAAACATGCATCACAAACATGCAACCCACTAAACATGCATCACAAACATGCAACCCACTAAACATGCATCACAAACATGCAACCCACTAAACATGCATCACAAACATGCAACCCACTAAACATGCATCACAAACATGCAACCCACTAAACATGCATCACAAACATGCAACCCACTAAACATGCATCACAAACATGCAACCCACTAAACATGCATCACAAACATGCAACCCACTAAACATGCATCACAAACATGCAACCCACTAAACATGCAACCCACTAAACATGCATCACAAACATGCAACCCACTAAACATGCATCACAAACATGCAACACACTAAACATGCATCACATCATGCAACACACTAAACATGCATCACAAACATGCAAACAACTAAACATGCATCACAAACATGCAACCCACTAAACATGCATCGCAAACATGCAACACACTAAACATGCATCACATCATGCAACACACTAAACATGCATCACAAACATGCAACCCACTTAACATGCATCACAAACATGCAACCCACTAAACATGCATCACAAACATGCAACCCACTTAACATGCATCACAAACATGCAACCCACTAAACATGCATCACAAACATGCAACCCACTAAACATGCATCACAAACATGCAACACACTAAACATGCATCACAAACATGCAACCCACTTAACATGCATCACAAACATGCAACCCACTAAACATGCATCACAAACATGCAACCCACTTAACATGCATCACAAACATGCAACCCACTAAACATGCATCACAAACATGCAACCCACTTAACATGCATCACAAACATGCAACCCACTAAACATGCATCACAAACATGCAACCCACTTAACATGCATCACAAACATGCAACACACTAAACATGCATCACAAACATGCAACCCACTAAACATGCATCACAAACATGCAACACACTAAACATGCATCACAAACATGCAACCCACTAAACATGCATCACAAACATGCAACACACTAAACATGCATCACAAACATGCAACCCACTTAACATGCATCACAAACATGCAACCCACTAAACATGCATCACAAACATGCAACCCACTAAACATGCATCACAAACATGCAACCCACTAAACATGCATCACAAACATGCAACCCACTTAACATGCATCACAAACATGCAACCCACTAAACATGCATCACAAACATGCAACCCACTTAACATGCATCACAAACATGCAACCCACTAAACATGCATCACAAACATGCAACCCACTAAACATGCATCACAAACATGCAACCCACTAAACATGCATCATAAACATGCAACCCACTAAACATGCATCACAAACATGCAACCCACTAAACATGCATCACAAACATGCAACCCACTTAACATGCATCACAAACATGCAACCCACTAAACATGCATCACAAACATGCAACCCACTTAACATGCATCACAAACATGCAACACACTAAACATGCATCACAAACATGCAACCCACTAAACATGCATCACAAACATGCAACCCACTTAACATGCATCACAAACATGCAACCCACTAAACATGCATCACAAACATGCAACCCACTTAACATGCATCACAAACATGCAACACACTAAACATGCATCACAAACATGCAACCCACTTAACATGCATCACAAACATGCAACACACTAAACATGCATCACAAACATGCAACCCACTAAACATGCATCACAAACATGCAACCCACTTAACATGCATCACAAACATGCAACACACTAAACATGCATCACAAACATGCAACACACTAAACATGCATCACAAACATGCAACACACTAAACATGCATCACAAACATGCAACCCACTTAACATGCATCACAAACATGCAACACACTAAACATGCATCACAAACATGCAACCCACTTAACATGCATCACAAACATGCAACACACTAAACATGCATCACAAACATGCAACACACTAAACATGCATCACAAACATGCAACACACTAAACATGCATCACAAACATGCAACACACTAAACATGCATCACAAACATGCAACACACTAAACATGCATCACAAACATGCAACCCACTAAACATGCATCACAAACATGCAACCCACTTAACATGCATCACAAACATGCAACACACTAAACATGCATCACAAACATGCAACCCACTTAACATGCATCACAAACATGCAACACACTAAACATGCATCACAAACATGCAACACACTAAACATGCATCACAAACATGCAACCCACTTAACATGCATCACAAACATGCAACCCACTAAACATGCATCACAAACATGCAACCCACTTAACATGCATCACAAACATGCAACACACTAAACATGCATCACAAACATGCAACCCACTTAACATGCATCACAAACATGCAACCCACTAAACATGCATCACAAACATGCAACCCACTTAACATGCATCACAAACATGCAACCCACTAAACATGCATCACAAACATGCAACCCACTAAACATGCATCACAAACATGCAACCCACTAAACATGCATCACAAACATGCAACCCACTAAACATGCATCACAAACATGCAACCCACTAAACATGCATCACAAACATGCAACCCACTTAACATGCATCACAAACATGCAACCCACTAAACATGCATCACAAACATGCAACCCACTAAACATGCATCACAAACATGCAACCCACTAAACATGCATCACAAACATGCAACCCACTTAACATGCATCACAAACATGCAACCCACTAAACATGCATCACAAACATGCAACCCACTTAACATGCATCACAAACATGCAACCCACTAAACATGCATCACAAACATGCAACCCACTAAACATGCATCACAAACATGCAACCCACTAAACATGCATCACAAACATGCAACCCACTTAACATGCATCACAAACATGCAACCCACTAAACATGCATCACAAACATGCAACCCACTTAACATGCATCACAAACATGCAACCCACTAAACATGCATCACAAACATGCAACCCACTTAACATGCATCACAAACATGCAACCCACTAAACATGCATCACAAACATGCAACCCACTTAACATGCATCACAAACATGCAACCCACTAAACATGCATCACAAACATGCAACCCACTAAACATGCATCACAAACATGCAACCCACTTAACATGCATCACAAACATGCAACCCACTAAACATGCATCACAAACATGCAACCCACTTAACATGCATCACAAACATGCAACACACTAAACATGCATCACAAACATGCAACCCACTTAACATGCATCACAAACATGCAACCCACTAAACATGCATCACAAACATGCAACCCACTTAACATGCATCACAAACATGCAACCCACTAAACATGCATCACAAACATGCAACCCACTTAACATGCATCACAAACATGCAACCCACTAAACATGCATCACAAACATGCAACCCACTAAACATGCATCACAAACATGCAACACACTAAACATGCATCACAAACATGCAACACACTAAACATGCATCACAAACATGCAACCCACTAAACATGCATCACAAACATGCAACCCACTAAACATGCATCACAAACATGCAACCCACTTAACATGCATCACAAACATGCAACCCACTTAACATGCATCACAAACATGCAACCCACTTAACATGCATCACAAACATGCAACCCACTAAACATGCATCACAAACATGCAACCCACTAAACATGCATCACAAACATGCAACACACTAAACATGCATCACAAACATGCAACACACTAAACATGCATCACAAACATGCAACCCACTAAACATGCATCACAAACATGCAACCCACTAAACATGCATCACAAACATGCAACCCACTTAACATGCATCACAAACATGCAACCCACTAAACATGCATCACAAACATGCAACCCACTTAACATGCATCACAAACATGCAACACACTAAACATGCATCACAAACATGCAACCCACTTAACATGCATCACAAACATGCAACCCACTAAACATGCATCACAAACATGCAACCCACTAAACATGCATCACAAACATGCAACCCACTAAACATGCATCACAAACATGCAACCCACTTAACATGCATCACAAACATGCAACCCACTAAACATGCATCACAAACATGCAACCCACTTAACATGCATCACAAACATGCAACCCACTAAACATGCATCACAAACATGCAACCCACTTAACATGCATCACAAACATGCAACCCACTAAACATGCATCACAAACATGCAACCCACTAAACATGCATCACAAACATGCAACCCACTAAACATGCATCACAAACATGCAACCCACTTAACATGCATCACAAACATGCAACCCACTAAACATGCATCACAAACATGCAACCCACTTAACATGCATCACAAACATGCAACCCACTAAACATGCATCACAAACATGCAACCCACTTAACATGCATCACAAACATGCAACCCACTAAACATGCATCACAAACATGCAACCCACTTAACATGCATCACAAACATGCAACCCACTAAACATGCATCACAAACATGCAACCCACTAAACATGCATCACAAACATGCAACCCACTTAACATGCATCACAAACATGCAACCCACTAAACATGCATCACAAACATGCAACCCACTTAACATGCATCACAAACATGCAACACACTAAACATGCATCACAAACATGCAACCCACTTAACATGCATCACAAACATGCAACCCACTAAACATGCATCACAAACATGCAACCCACTTAACATGCATCACAAACATGCAACCCACTAAACATGCATCACAAACATGCAACCCACTTAACATGCATCACAAACATGCAACCCACTAAACATGCATCACAAACATGCAACCCACTAAACATGCATCACAAACATGCAACACACTAAACATGCATCACAAACATGCAACACACTAAACATGCATCACAAACATGCAACCCACTAAACATGCATCACAAACATGCAACCCACTTAACATGCATCACAAACATGCAACCCACTAAACATGCATCACAAACATGCAACCCACTTAACATGCATCACAAACATGCAACCCACTAAACATGCATCACAAACATGCAACCCACTTAACATGCATCACAAACATGCAACCCACTAAACATGCATCACAAACATGCAACCCACTAAACATGCATCACAAACATGCAACACACTAAACATGCATCACAAACATGCAACCCACTTAACATGCATCACAAACATGCAACCCACTTAACATGCATCACAAACATGCAACCCACTTAACATGCATCACAAACATGCAACACACTAAACATGCATCACAAACATGCAACCCACTTAACATGCATCACAAACATGCAACCCACTAAACATGCATCACAAACATGCAACCCACTTAACATGCATCACAAACATGCAACACACTAAACATGCATCACAAACATGCAACCCACTAAACATGCATCACAAACATGCAACACACTAAACATGCATCACAAACATGCAACCCACTAAACATGCATCACAAACATGCAACACACTAAACATGCATCACAAACATGCAACCCACTTAACATGCATCACAAACATGCAACCCACTAAACATGCATCACAAACATGCAACCCACTAAACATGCATCACAAACATGCAACCCACTAAACATGCATCACAAACATGCAACCCACTTAACATGCATCACAAACATGCAACCCACTAAACATGCATCACAAACATGCAACCCACTTAACATGCATCACAAACATGCAACCCACTAAACATGCATCACAAACATGCAACCCACTTAACATGCATCACAAACATGCAACCCACTAAACATGCATCACAAACATGCAACCCACTAAACATGCATCACAAACATGCAACACACTAAACATGCATCACAAACATGCAACACACTAAACATGCATCATAAACATGCAACCCACTAAACATGCATCACAAACATGCAACCCACTAAACATGCATCACAAACATGCAACACACTAAACATGCATCACAAACATGCAACACACTAAACATGCATCACAAACATGCAACCCACTAAACATGCATCACAAACATGCAACCCACTAAACATGCATCACAAACATGCAACCCACTAAACATGCATCACAAACATGCAACACACTAAACATGCATCACAAACATGCAACACACTAAACATGCATCACAAACATGCATATTTAAATTGGTAGATGAAACATAAATAATTAACGCTGCGGTGCAAGGTTAATCTAAAGTACATGGGGGTCAGATCATCTGAGTCGAGACTATGTTCTCTCGTCACGGGAAGGATGTTACGAATATAGACTCTGAGTCCGTAAATATGTTTGACTGAGTCCTTATGGCAGAGTAGGAGTTATCCGATCATGTCAAAGTGATTTGAGGAGTGTTTGTTAGGAGCGTCTACTAGGAGGAACATCATCGAGGTTAGTTCTAAGCTGTCGGATATTTGTGAACGCAAACCTCAAGGGAATTTTTAGATGAGCGTCTAGTTTTAACTTTTTATTTTTAACCTGTAATATCATTTTGGTTTTTGGATAGAGTGACTTGGGCAAAGTGGGTGTTTGTTTGATGCCAGTAAGCTCACACAAGTAGACTATTATGTGAGTCTTCATCTATGGGGTTGTGGCCTCTGGAAAGTCCACCGGAGATAAGTGCAGAGTCCCTTTCCATGTATGACATGGCACTACAGTTATTCTGATATTATACAACTGTTATCTAAGAGTTAGGGATCTTGTACTACCAGTAAACAGCAGCCAGATAAGCTGTCAGACCTGTACCTTCAACGTGTTAGAAAAAGAGTGGCCCAGACTCGTCATGTGAAGCTAAGTGGCAATAAATTGTCCTCAAGATAAAGAAATAGAGATGATGGGACGGTGTTAATTGTCCTAGTCAGGAACCAATGGGAGACAGCTACAGTGATGAGTTTCATGTAAAAGTTACGGTTCATCAGGGTTCCGTACTCATCCCCCTGCTTTTCATCATGGTGATCGAGGCTGTCACAAGAATTTTGCGCTGGTTTCCCGATGGAAGGATCTTATTATCACAGCAGAATTGTTTGAGGAGTGTGTTAGGGGGCTTCTGGTATTGAAAGCAAGCTATGGAATAGAAGGGACTTAGGGTGAATGCAGGAAAGACCAAAATCAGGATCTGTGGTGCAGGTTTCGACCGTCTTGAGAGTTCCAGCAAATTCCTGTGTGTTGTCTTCCGCAGCAATATCATCTTCTGCTATGGTTGCAAGTACTGAGTGCACAAGAAGTGCAATGGACTGAGGTGTTTGGTGGAATATCCGAGTTTCGTATGTGCAATGTGTCAGGAACAAGCACATCCCCTTGATAGTGGACCTCAGGCAAGTGTCTAAGCTGACGACCCTGATAAGTTAGAGGTAGTAGCTTCCTTTTGTTATCTAGGAGACATGCTTGCAGCTTCTGAGAGCTGTGAACTGGCGACTAAACAAATAAAAAATCTCTGGAAGAAGTTCCGTGAACTGCAGCCACTACTCACTTCACGTCACTTCACGTCACTTCATGTACAAGACTTATCGCTTCTATGTTCGCAGTATGATGCTTGACCAAAGCAGACCTGCAACAATTGCAACGCAACAACAGGACAATAATTAGACAGTAATGTGAGACCAGAAGGTTAGGGTTAGGGTTAAGGTTAGGTTAGGGTTAGAGTAAGGGTTAGGGTTAGGATAGCTGTAGATTTGTAAGTGCCCGGTAGACGGGGAAGAGGCCGACCTAACTTGTCTTGGAGGAACTGCTGCGGAGAGATCGCATAGCGTGAAGATCTCTGCAGTTGATCTTCATGATAGAGTTTCTTGGAGGTGTGACATGCATGCAGCTAGCCAGCTACACGGACAGGAGCCCAGCAGTGTGGATAAAAAAGAACTGATGATGATGATGATGATGATGATGGTGATGGCGATGAGATCTTGTCATTCTTATGAAAAACTTACCGCTGCCACCGTGAACAGGCTTTGTTACTTTACGAAGGCCATGGGTCAGCTATGGCAGATTTGGATATCAGTAGCAGTAGTAGTAGTAATAGTAGTAGCAGTAGTAGTAGTAGTAGTGGTGGTAGTAGTGGTTATAGTAGTAGTTCTAACGAAGCAGCTGATCAACTGGATTGGCTAAAATAACATAGGCATTGTAACTAAAAATAATCTGTTCTACTCACGTCACTTACAAGACTTTGTGGCCATGCTTATAGCTCCTATGTTCGTAGTGAAGTCAGAAGAGGTGGCAAACTGTACGATCGCAGGTTCTGTTGGAGCAGCTTGGCCTCACGGACATTGATGTGAAACAAAAGACTTTGTCGGTATGGACATGCAGAACACTCGAGTGGTGCTATCAAGATAGCTGTAGATTTGTAAGTGCCCGGTAGACGGGGAAGAGGCCGACCTAACTTGTCTTGGAGGAAATTGTTGCAGAGAGATCGCATAACGTGAAGCTCTCTGCAGTTGATCTTCATGATAGAGTTTCTTGGCGGTGTGGAGTGAGATCTGCCATCTGTGCAGCTAGCCAGCTACCTGGACGGGGACCCACCAGTGTTAATGATGCCCCCTCAACCTGCACATTGATATAAAAGAATTGATAATGATGATGATGGTGACTTTTTAAAGACCCTGTATATATATATATATATATATATATAGTCTCGGAAGTATCTCAACCATTAAAACTATATAAGGGAAAAAAAACAAGAAAACAAACAAACCTTAAGTCCGAAGTCGTTCAGTGGAAAATCACTCATGTAAGTCAATTTAATTTTTACAGTTATTATATTAGTTTGCTTCTAACATTATTTAAGGGATCATCAGTTGTTTACCATGAAAAACTGTTTCGGGAATTTATATATATATATCAATGAATAAATGCGAAAGTTGGATCCATTTCTTGCACTAACAGTAAAGTCAAAATTGCTCTCGCTGCTACCATCTATTTGAGCTCATAATTTATCTTTTCACAAGCGGCCTGTTGCGCTTAATCCCTCCTACTGCTATTTTACGTCACAAACGAACTAAACTTTTTCAAATATTTGTACTTGTGTGTTATTTCTTCACACCAATCATCCCGAGGAAGTCTTGGAATAAAGACGAAATGTTGATGAATACATAAATAATATTTTTGGTTTTCCTTTTTTTCATTTTCGATATATAGTCTTGGAAGTTTCTCAACCATTAAAACTATATTAAAAAAAAAACCCCAAAAAACAAAAAACCGTAAGTCCCAAGTCGTTCAGTGGAAAATCACTCATGTAAGTCAATTTAACTTTTTCAGTTATTATATTAGTTTGCTTCTAACATTATTTAAGGGATCATCAGTTGTTTACCATGAAAAACTGTTTCGGGAATATATATATATATATATATATTGTTACCGGGTGCGGTTACCTAGGGAGTTTTTGTCCAGACGCTTGGGCAGCGCAAGGTGCAACGCTTGAGCAGCGCTACTACTCTGGGGTGATCGGTCTTACAACTAAGAAAGCGCACACCGGCAAATTACGGCAATGGCAAAGAAGAGAGGACAAACGCAGATGAACAGTGTAAAAGAATCGTTTATTCACCATAAAAGTAACAACGTGAGAAGGAAAGCTGAAATTACAGGCATGACGTCACTGGGAGCAGGAAAGGCTGGAATGAGGAGGCTGGAACTTGGAGAGCAAGAAGGATGCTGGAGAAGACGTTACTGGAGAGAGCTGGAGCAGGCATTGCTGAAAGGAGCTGGAGCAGAAGCAACGGAAAGGAGCCGGAGAAGGTGTTGCTGGAAGGAGCAGGAGCATCTGGAAGGAGCTGGAGCAAGGGCTGCGAAAAGAAGCTGGAGCAAGCATTGCTGGAAGGAGCTGAAGCAGGAGCTGGAGCAGGAGCTGGAGCAGGAGCTGGAGCAGGAGCCGTGAGAAGTAGTTGGAGCAGGCGCTGCAGGAAGGAGCGGAAGCAGGCGCTGAAGGAAGCTGGAGTTGAAGCCGCTGGAAGGAACTGGAGCTGCTGAAGCTACCGGAGGGAGCTGGTGCTGGAGAGGCAAGCTCGAGTCAGATGAAGCAGGCAGGAAAGTGTGAATTGCATTATGCGTAGTTTAATGTGGCCCTTTTCAGGGCAGTTAGATTTGTTGCTGCTGATGCTGGTACTGCTGTCTTCTGCTTCCTGGCTCGACGACTGGTCCACACAGTCAGAGGTGAGGGCCTCCTGACCGTGAGTCCGGAATGAAGGAAAAGCTACCAGATGTATCTCTGGGAAGAGACATTACAGCAGTGCTCCCATGAAACAAAGGAACGATTGAAATTAATTCCGGTCAAAAATAGCTGGAAAGTTAGTTGACTGTTTACATAAATGCCGGCCAATTCTTAGATGCTGGTATTTCGGATTAGGGTGAGAAAGCGATGTAGGAAGCTGAATTGTGTGGGCGATGGTAAAACCCGACTAATTTGTATCTTTCAGTTAAGCAGGAGGTGTGGAAATTTACCACAGCTGCTGCTGGTGCCCTCAACGAAAAATAAAAGGGCAAAGTTTTTTTTGTTTTTTTTAGAGGCGTAGCTTAACGCCTTCGCTTTTGAAGGATGTGTATTTGAGTTCGGTAATGTTTGTAAAAATTGGAAAGTGGTGGACAGACTGCGACTATATATATATATATATATATATATATAATTTATTTGAAAACTATATATTACATATTTCAGAATCGTACCATCTGGAAGATTCTGAAATATGTAACATATAGTTTTTAAATAAACGATTTGTATTAGCTATCACTCTTTTGTGATCGAGCACTTTATTGATTTCTTTTCAATATAACTTGACACAATATATATATATATATATATATATAATATGAGACTAAAAGTATACTTTTAGAGGATAGAACCTATAGTGAAATAGTTTAAGCTCAATATACGAGATAGAGCAATTATACAGATAAAAGAAAGAAGACAGATAAATATGTACGTATGACAAATCTATTTACATTTCGATTGTTCAATGCAAGGTGTACTCAAGTAAAAACATGTTTTTTTTTCTTTCCTTAAACCCGGTTTTTCAAAGATTAAAATCTTATCATCAGAGGAATTACATGGATAGATAAGTTGGCATCTATGTAATTCCTCTGATGATAAGATTTTAATCTTTGAAAAACCGGGCTTAAGGAAAGAAAAATAAACATGTTTTTACTGAGTACACCTTGCATTGAACAATCGAAGTTGAAATAGACTTGTCATTCGTACATATTTATCTCTTTTTTTTCTTTTATCTCTCTCTCTCTCTCTCTCTCTCTCTCTCTCTCTCTCTCTATATATATATATATATATATATATATATATATATATATATATATATATATATATCTATATATATATATATCTATATATATATATATATGTATAAATAAATAAATACACATACGTAACTTTGCTGACACTATAAACGTTTTTAGCTAGGATTCCTATTTTCTTTTTCTTTCTCACATATGATCCTTGCGACATTTAGATAAAATTGTAATTTACAATGAAAATAAAATAGTTTTTTTTTATCAAGACATAAATATTAAATATTTTAGCTGTGAAAGAACCAATTTTAAATGCGATAAAGACGGGAACAAAGGAACAAAGGAACAAAGTTTGTGTGAATGTGTGAATGTCACTTGAAAGCATTAAGAAAAGCGAAAAGAACCAACAAAGCCGCCAGAAAGCTGCGCGCTCGTCGGGTCACCAATATAGAAAATGAAACGTGAGAGGAATGCAGTTGGACAACACAGTGCACAGTTGGGTAGTAGTTTTTATGTAGGAGAAACACAGGAACAAAATGAAAGATAATACATTGGGTTGAGTATATGTTGACGTAAATTCACTAGATCAACTCGACAACTAAATCCCATCCATTCACTGTGGAGGTCCCCAGATGCCGGAGAGCTTTCCACTCAAATAGCTTCTTTCCTCGTGCTGCTGGCCTCTGGATCTCCCTCCCTGCCTCTTGTTTCCCCGACAATACGGACATGCAGAAATTTAAAATTAATGTAAACAGACATCTCGCTGTGCAGATCCCAGTTAGGTTGACCCCTCCCAAACGTCTCCCCTTTTCTTTCTTCTGAGTAGCCCCTTATGTCTACAGTGGCGGCCTGCCTTGTTTGGGGTGAACTTTGTTAAAAAACTAAAACTAAAAATTAAAAAAAAGGCGAAATAATCTTTTTTCCTGGGGTTTGGCGATTCTGTGCCGTCGACCCGTCCGACAAATTAGAGTCTACATCTTTTCTGTTTGGGAGTCGTGAACGGAAATGTTTATTTCGATCACGTGATCTGGCTTTAGTGATCGCGCATGAATCTCGTTACACTCAGACGCGCGCATCTGGTGAAGAGGCGATGATCACATAAACACCAAGCCAAATTACAACTCAAGTAGATCGGCAGAAAATAGTTCATTCATGTAAGTTGCTACAATATTAAAAAAAAAAGCAATCAAATGACACTAACTGTATATATATTTTTTTTCAACCTTCGGGCTGGGATCAAAATGTAATAATACCTGTTAGTTATGTAACAGTTGCATGAGCAAACCATTTTGCATCGGTCTACGTGATCAGCGGTGAGATTGTGATTCGGTCTAGAGACTATGTAACCATCGCCTCTTCACTGCATGGATAAGCAACACGATTACGCCCAATGAGATTCATACGCGATGAATCGTCTTGGCGCGAAAACCAAGCCATGTGATCAACAGAACGATTCAGTTCCAGTCTTACTTTCAAACAGACAAAACTTATACCCTGCGCTCTCTACCAGGCCTGCGGTAAATGAGCCGAGGAACTCCAGGATAACGTTATTTCGTCTTGTCAACATTAATCAACCCATTGTACAACCGTCATGTCAGTCAGATTCGGCCAGACGTATTACTCTTCCAAGTAAGTACGTTATTTTGATTTTCTTCTCGATTTAAACCCTGACTCGCTCACCTAAAATTTATACTTTAGTGGAGATGTTAGTGTTTTCCTTGGAAAATGGTGACCCTTTTTCTTATTCAATTCCAGTCAGATACCTAACTCTAACCCTAACCCTTTTTCTTATTCAATTCTTGGGGCGGGTATTCTTCTAGTATTTATATAAAGTTAGGTATGTAGCAGTTGCATGAGCTAACTATTTTGTATCTGTCTACGTGACTAGCAGTGAGTTGTGATTCGGCTTGGCAATTATGTAACCTTCACCTCTTCACTGCGTAGACAAGCAACACGCCTACGCTCAATTAGATTCATACGCAATGAATCGTCTTGGCGCGAAAACCAGGCCACGTGATCAACATGAATCTTCAGGTTCAGTCTTAATTTCAAACAGACAAGATGTATATTATGTAATCGCTACCGTGCTAGCGGTAAACGAGCCGAGGAACTCCAGGATAACGTTATTTCGTCTTGTCAACCTTAATCAACCCATTGTACAACCTTCATTTTATTTCTGTGTTCCCACAAATAAAAGTACATATCTATTTAGTTGTGGAGCCGTTATTATTTTGTGTGGAAGAATGGTGATTTCTTTTTGCTTATGTAACATTTCTATTTCAGTCAGATTCGGCCAGACGAATTACTCTTCCAAGTAAGTTCGGCATTCTGATTTTCTAACCGTTTTCAACCCCGACTCCATCACCTAAAGTTATCTTGAACTTTTCAGCTTTAAGATGGCTACCATTGAAACAACATCTCATAACCAAATTAGTTCTAGTTTCTATAACAATTTGGTCCAATTACCAAACAATACCGTAACAAGCCAATTATTACAGTATTGTTTGGTCATTAAATTTGTAATTGGACCAAATTATTATAAAGCTAAAGCTAATTTGGTTAAGATAATATTGTGTCAATGGCAGCCATCTTAAAGCTGAAAAGTTCAAGATAACCTATCAGTTCTGTCCTCAGTGAGTGGAGGAGAGCTCCTTCTAGACTAAGATAATTTTTATTTTTGTCCCAATCCAAAGTTCCCCTTTTTGGGGAGGTGGATTTTACCCAACTTTAAAAACCGACCTTGCGTGTCTAACTTCCCTCGTGGGGAGGCAAGTAAATAGGGACACTAAATGTATCTATGAGTTATTCAACATGGTTAAGATTTAATTTTTTCCTCGGAAAATAATAAATCTTTTTCTTATTAAAAAAAAACCAAAAAAACTAGTTTAAGCATCAAATTTGTTTTTGAAATTTATTTAAAGACATTTTTCCTTACTTGTACAAAATATGCCTTATATAAATTTAAAATATAGATTTAATGTTTCTTGGCCTTTTGACTAGGAGCAAGTAAAAAAGAAGTGTAGTACCTGTTCCCATACTACACTTCACCTGTTCTGTCCTTGGTCAGTGAAAAAGAAATCCTTCTAGACTGAGGCATTTAAAAAATTTTCCCAATCTAAAGTGCCCTTTTTTTGAGGAAGCTGTATTTCCTTCCACATCAAATACCGACCTTGTAAGGCGAATAAACCAGGACTTATATAAATTCCATTTCTATTTTTATTCGTTCATCTTAATTCAAAAATGATTAAAAAAATAAATTTATAGATTTGAATAATTTAAATACTCTTCATTCATATTTTCTTCTGGTGATATTTTTTGCAGCTGTTTTTTTTTTTTAAATATTTTTTTTTACGTAAAATGAAAGAAAACAATAAATTTAAAAAAAAATTTAATGTTCAATAAGTTTCAAGAATTTGAATATTTCAAATCCAAACGGTTTCACATTTCGTTGAAATTCCTTTCTTTTATTTCTTGTGACTCGACTTTGTTTTTTTTTTCTATGGAAGACGAAACAAAAAAAAAATAAATTACCGATTCTTCCAAGCAGAAAATTAATTAGCGAACAAAACATTTATTAATAAAAGTATACAACAACTTCGCGTGTGTGTGTAGTGCGTTTCCTAGCGACTACGTGACTTACGATTTAATTAATATTAGTTTTTCATTTTTACTATTAAACCGATTTAAAAAAATACAAAAAACTAAAGAAACTGCAATCGCATAGAATTAAACGAATTAAAAAAAATCCTATTAAAAAAATAAAAAAATAAATTAAATCCACTAAAATGCATTTTCTCGGAAGTTCAGAACTGGAAATGCTGTGTATCCTGAAATAGAATTTGACTTTTAATACATTTTAAATTAATTTTCTCTAAATCCCTCACCCGGACAACGCCGGATAACCATAACTAGTGTTTAATTAATTGATTTCAAACTTTCAGATTTTTCATATTTAAATTTTTTTTTAATTTAAACATTTTAAGCCCTTATTTACTTACCTCCCCACAAGGACAATGTTAGACATGATGTGGGGAAAATCCAGCTCCTCAAAAAAGGGGCACTCTGGATTTGGGAGAGAAAAAAAACGCTTGAAAAATTCTACTATATATATATATATATATATATATATATATATATATATATATATATTATTATTAAATAAATATAATTTATGTTAATAAATTATATTTATAATTACTTTCTCAAGATATTAAAAAAATATGAAATAATAAAATAACATTATCTTAAAGTTAAAAAAATGGTCAATGTTTTAAAACCTTTAAATACTAAAAAGTATTATTTAAACCACAAAAAAAGATTTGTAATATTTTGAAAATTAAATTATTTTTGAACATAATTTCAAATTTAGTAAGAACAGTTGCTGGGAGGAGATTTTAAAAAAAATGTTATTTTCACAGGGTTTTCAAAATATCAAATGACGCAGACATTTAAATATAGACGAAGTTTATTAAAGAATTTGTTAAACAAATATTTAAAATAAAATGGTCATGATTTTTGCCACAAATAAGACATTTTTTAATGTAAATTTCGTTTCGTTTACTCGCCAAATCCGTCAGCGGCAACTGGTGTATTCTCGAAACTAGTTTAGATTATGTCCCCGTTGGGCTTCCATAGACGGCAACGTTTCACCATTTAATAAACCCCGTTTTTGGAGTAAATTGTTTTAAAAAGCCCACCAAAGTGACATTCACATACCAATGGCCATTCGATGCTTTTTCGTCTTTTTTTTTTCACAGCTGAAACCAATAAAACATTTACAGACTTTAACGTTTACTGATCATAAATTGAACGATCTATATTTTCATATTTCTTCTTCAATAATTTTTAGATTTTTTTTTTTTATTAGAGATAGGAAAAAATTAACTAGTTCAACTTCACATTTATGTGGTCATTAAAAGTGGCCACGTCTTTCTTTATTAACAAAAAATAAAAACATACGATAGAAATTTAAATTTTATTTTACGTATTAATAAAAGAACGACTTAAATCTAAGGATTTTGTGTTGTTTTATGAATTATTAAATAGATTTTTATTATTAATAAATGGCATTTTCATTTTTATTTAGAAGGAGATCTATCGCAAAGAACGCGTAAAAGAAATGGATATCTATTTCTTCGACTTGAGAAAGAATAGACATTAAACTTCTTTTTTTTTTCGGTTTCGAGTAAAATTGAGTTATGCTAATTAAATCAAAGAATTAATATGTCTGTAAAATGTCTATCGTCTTCGAAAAACCAAAACACCCACCCTTTCTTGAAGAGCGTTTATTTATTTATTCATTATTAAGTAAACAACCCCAAAAATAATCAACAGATATGGAAAAAATATCTAAATCTTAATAAAAAACAAACCATCTTAAAAATAATTCTGTTTAATAAATTTATTATAATTAGATAACGAAACATGTTTAAATGAGGAATATTATTATTATTATTATTTATTTATTATTAATAATTTTCTTAAAATAAATTTTTTTTTTTTTCGGACTGCTTAAAAATATTCCTTCCTCCTCCCACCCTCTCTTGTTTTGTAGTTTTTCTCCTCCCACCATATCTAGAATAAATCGTCACCCTCTCTCTTTCGTTTAATAGACTCTCTTCCTCCCTCTCTTTATGCGATGTATTCGCCTATCCTCCTCCTGTTACCTACACATCTCCTCCCACTTCCTCTCTGTTCTACTTACAACTACACAATAGCTTAACTTCCGGAACGTCTACTTCGCTTCCAGAAATACGAAAAAATAATAAATCCCGACGTAATTTAAAAAAAAAAAAAAATCCTACTAAAATGGTGAGTTTTTCTTTAAAATTTCCTTTACGTTAAGATAATGGAGATATTTTTTTTTAAAAAAGAGAGAATTGAAGTGTTTTAAAAGAGGATAATAATAATAAATAAAAAAAACAACATTTTTGTTTCACTCCTTCTCGCAATGCATTGTGGGTAATTCACGTTTTTTAATGGCGCTCGCCACAGACGCAAAGGTAAAACTAACCCTGTTATGATTTCGTTTTTCTCATTTTCCTCTCTTTCAGAAACCCGATTCGATATCGAATTATTGTTGTTTAATCCCAGAAGCATTCAGTATTCAACCTGCTAGACATTTATTTAACCATTGTATCGGCCTTTGCGCTCTGCTTATATTCTTTTTTTTCTTTTTTGATTCCTAACTGAACAGATTGTCGACCGATTCTGAAAACTCATTTCATTCCAATTTCAAGAAACGCACATTTTTTTTTTGTTGTCTACAAAATTTCAATTTTCCTCTTTTATTTAAAAAAAAGAAATGCGGCTAAATGATTTAAATAATGGCTTAGTGAACAGTTCTTTTAATTTTTAGTTTTTAATAAATGGACAACCTCCCCCAAAAACCTTCAGAAAAATAGAAAAAGTATATATATATATATATATATATATAACATCATAACTGAACATTTAAAGTTAATGCTTTCAATGTTTTTTGTTTTTTTTTACTTATGTTCTTCATTAAAAAAAAAAAACTTGTTTTTATCTCTTTTGGGCTTCCATACTTACGAATTGGCGACGTTAATTAATAAAAACGAAAGAAAAAAAAAATATTATAAACAAACATTCTCTTTTTTTGTTGTTTTCTTCCTTAGGGGGTGTGTAATTGTTTTGGGTCTTTTGGTCCTCCATAGTTACGAATTGACGAATTTTCAAAATTTAATTTAAAAAATATATTTTATTTATTTATGCAATTTGGATACACGTTAGCAAAATGTATAAATAACAAAGTTATACTAAATTAATAGACCGCTCTATTTATTATTGGAAACACAGGATTCACGGGATTAATCCCTGTGAATAAAACCTCACCGGAATTATATATATATATAATTCCGGTGAGGTTTTATTCATATGTAAATTTTGTAATATAGTAACAAAAATCCCAGCAGAGTGCTCGATTAATTGAGAATTAAAATTAAGATCGTAATATTTATTTATTTTTTGGTACAGGAAATTTAGTACAACATAGTACTAATTTTTCCGTACTAATATATATATATATATATATATTATATATAAAATGTAAGGAAATAGGCAAAATGTCTTAAAAAACATTTGTTAGATGCGTATATATTTTATTAAAATCAAAACAAATATCTTCATTTTGACTTTTTTTTACTAATATTTCACTCGATATTACGAGCATTATCAGTTTTAAACAAATTTAAGGTATTTACCTTATTGTATTTTAGATTTTTATGCATACGTAAGAATCCTTCTTGATGGTTATATATATATATGTATATATATATATATATATGATCACGCACGCACTCAATGAGTAGGAAATATCTCTATATATGAGAGAATTCTCACCCATGAGAATTCGATGTATTATTACAGAAAATAAGAAAACTACTGTGGTTCGCTCCCACTAACCACACACACACACACATATATATATATATATATATATATATATATATATATATATATATATATATATATATACATATATATACAAACAATTGCACTTAAAGGGACGGTTAGAATCTTAAAAAGATCTCTCGGCTGGAGTGTCTGAAATAGCGATAGAATGTCTGGCATCCGCTAGAATGCCCCATCCCCAGCAAAAACAAAGATAAAAAAATTAAAAACATATATATATATATTATTTCATGTACCCACATAAAATATAAGGAGATATAATTTTTTATGTATCAATTTTCAGTATTTACTTCAACAGTGCTCAATACGTGGGTAGAGCTAGGTAAAGTTATGAAAATATATTTATGCCATAAATAATATTTTCATAACTTAAAAAAAATAAATATGTATATACATATCGACGTATGCTTTTGTAGTAACTTTAACGTATTTCTTCACTATAAATGAAGAATATAGTTTTTTTTTTCACATATGACCAAAAAATAATAGTTTTGTGGAAAACATAAAAAATGATGTAAATTGAAGGTTGTTATGATAAATGTTAACATTTCTCACAGAACTTTAGATTTTTTTTTGATAAAAATCCAATATTTTAAAAACTTAAAAAAAACAATTATTTAAAATAAGAACCGAAATAGCATACTTTAAAATGATGTTAAAATCATTTTTATTTAGTTTTCTTTCCCGGTGTGTGTGTGTAATTGTTTTGCTAGTTTGGTCTTCCATACGAATAAATGGCGATTAAAATAAACAAAAAAACTTTCTTTGAACACAATTGTGTGTGACATTTATGTCTGAAATTAAATATCCTAAATTTAAATTTCTTTAAAAAAAAAAAAAAATGAAATTATACTTTTTATTTACCCCCCCCCCCCCTCCATGTTTTCTTCCTTGGGTTGTGTAATTGTTTTGGTCATCCATACTTACTATGGCCCTTCCATTAAAAAACAAAACAAAATGAACCTTTTAATTTTTTAAATAATTCTTGTTACAATTGTACGAAACATTTTGTTTGCAAGTAAAAAATGGACGAATATTTATAATTTTGGTTTAATCAAACAAAAGATTTTTTTCTCATGTGTAATTGTTTTGGTTCTTATGGGCTTCCATACAAATTGACTTAAAATTCAATTAAAAATGGAGGAAAATCGATCATATATATATATATATATATATGATTTAAATTTTATTGTTCTAAACTTAATTTTTATAAGGAAACAAAACTGAAATCCTTTTGTAGACGCCCCTTGTTTTAAAAACGTCTTTGAACCCCAAATGGCTACAAATATGGTTCTATTGAATTTAAAAACTTTTTCAAAACAAATAATTTAAATAGATCTGTTAAAAAAAATTAAATTTCCTTTCCCTAAAATTGAACTGATTTCAAAATGTTCCACGAATGTTTTCCATTTTTCTGCAATTCTACGTGTCGCATCTTGCTGCAAAAATGCGAGCGAAAGCCAAGGTTCAAAGTTCGTCACAATCGCAATGCAGTTTCTCTTTGAAACATTGAAAATAGATTTAAATGGATAAAAACTGAAATTTAAAATCTAAAATCCCACCATCGTCTCAATTTCTGCCCCTAATATTTCAATTAATGGCCATTTTTGTTGGGGGATGATAATGAAAGGTTTTGCTCGAAAATCTTCGACACGAAAAACGCGGCCATTTCTCCGGCTTTTCTGAATAATTTCTGCACATAATTAACTTTTAATTAATATTTGCTTAACTCAAACTTTAGTTATTATTAATAATTGTGTTAAGAAACATTTTCTTTTTTTTTTTTAATTAAAATTGATGCGAAATCTGTTAAATACCAGACGAAACGGATACATTTTGTTGTAAAGATTCTTTTCATTTTTTTTAATATGGACATTTTATTTGAATTTTGTTGTTTTAAAAATTTAGCCATAAAAATTATATTTAAATTATTTTTAACCTTTTTTTATTTGATTTTTTTTTTTTTTTTTTTGTAGTTTAAAAAATGTCAATCTGGACATTAAAAAAAAACTGTTTTAACAACAGTTGGCAATTAATCACGTGTTGCTTATTCGTTGCATTTAAAAATATTTTTTTAAC